>WYDI02035850.1:0-30013 GCA_009867235.2 Psittacus erithacus | reverse complement strand
AGCCTGGAGAAGAGAAGGCTGCGTGGTGACCTCATAGCAGCCTTCCAGTATCTGAAGGGGGGCTATAAGGATGCTGGGGAGGGATTCTTCATTAGGGACTGTAGTGATAGGACAAAGGGTAACAGGGGCAGTTTAGATTGGATATAAGGAAGAAGTTCTTTACTGTAAGGGTGGTGAGGCACTGGAATGGGTTGCCCAGGAAAGTTATGAATACTCCAAGCCTGGTGGTGTTCAAGGCCAGGTTGGATAGAGCCTTGGGTGACATGGTTTAGTGTGAGGTGTCTCTGCCCATGGCAAGGGGGTTGGAACTAAATGATCTTAAGGTCCTTTCCAACCCTGACTATTCTATGATTCTGTGATTCTAAATGGGAGAACAAGCTTGAAAAAGAAAGAAAACCCTAGTCTCAGTAACCAACTGAAGGAATTCTCTACAAATGCAACACAGGAGGAGGGAGGTGACAGTCTGAATTACAGTTAGAAAAGGATGAACATTACTGTCCAGAAGTAAATATCATAATGCTTGGAGTAATTTTGGGTAGTTGTTTAGGCTCCAGGCGAAAGCTTGCTTATGTAAAGCAGAGTCTCATAAACCGCTCAATTAAAGCCATTACAATTACTCACGTGCTTAAAGACATTCTCATGCCTAAAAGCTGTCAGGATTAGATCAGCAGATTGTACCGAAATGCAGAAGAACAACGGGACCACCAATTACCATACCTCTTACACTGGAAATGAACGTCTCCAACCTCTCTAGTAGCTCCAGATCTCTTTCAAAATCATAAAAATGGTGCTCTACCCAGTGCCGAAAAACATTCAATATTCTGAGGAAGGAGAGAATAAAAAACCCAATTATGTTTGTTTTTAAGGACTTCCAAGGCTCATCCCATATAAACACCAAATGAAATACAATTCTACAAAAGCTAAGTTACAGATTCATGTATTTGATGACGATCAAAATACATATGGACAAAGGGGCAGAACAAAGACTAAGCATGGCATTAGTGACCACAGATGTCCCTATGTAATTAAAACCTCATTTTCTAGTCTTAGCATATATTTATGCTATATATACATAATATTTATATTTTTATATATATAGAGTTTGGTGGGTTTTTCTAAATCTTATATAAAGAGTGCTAGTGTTGAGGTGGTTTCAGAAGAGGAAAAACGTACCAAATCAGACAAAACTGCTATTCTAACATAATTTACAGATTTTTTTTTTAGCTAAAAAAAGCTAACTAGGTTTTCCCATTTGGTAAGAAACAATTTGTATTTGTTTCTTTCCTATACTCAAATTTCAGCTTAGAAGTTGTTGCAAGTATACTGATCCACTTTTACAACTTTTAATTACACAAATGGCCATGCTAGATTCAGTACTTCCTTTGAAGATAACACTAAACTTTCTCTTGATTTTTCTCTATTTTCTTAACAGACCACTAATATAAGCCTGTAAAAGTGAACTACAACTGCTCTTCTGCCTTCTTTGCTTAGGATGTAGCGGAATAAAAACCTGTTTTGGCTCTTCTTCAGGTAAACAAGTTGAGCTTATACCTCAGAACTTTGACTGATCGGGGTGCACCATATCACTTTACCTGAAGTGAGCAAAAATCTCCAACATAAGCAAGTACAACAGATCTTCCCTGTGCCAGTTCGACAGGTGGGACAGGGTGATGGCATTAATGGAGAGCCCTCAGACTCAGCAGAGGAGATGGTTACAGTGACATGTGGTTACTCCTGCCCCACTGCCTTTGCAGAAGTGGCTCAGCTGTCAGTCAAGTGCTGCTGAACTCCTCTAGTCTTTGCAGCTTAGGACATTAAGGTAAACCAGGGATAACTGTGTATCAGACTATTACTTTTGGTGGCTCAGCCCTTCATATCACAGACAAGAACATCTGAGTGGGGCAGGGCAGAAAACTGATCTGTAATTGTTGTTAGTCAGAGCAGTAGAGAAGCTTCTGGTTTAGCTTTGTCAAATGAAGTGCACTCTATGTGGATACATGGAGAAATTAAACAGTTTTCCTCTTCCCAGTACATAACTTAAAGAATAAGGTTTATCCCATGAAGAGAACAGATACCCGAACAAATCATTTAGGCTGGAAATCAATGACAGCTTGTAACTGTCAAAGGTGTGACATTTTGAACTAAGTTTCCAGTAACAGTAATACAGAATCCTATCTAATCAGTCTTTGCCTTTGAGATACCATGGTAGGAATACTGCAAAAGCAAGAAAGATTGCCTGGTTCTGCTGACTTCATTTCCAGCTTAGCTCCTCCTCTTTCTCATGAACTCACATGTATTTAATCTAGTCAAAGACATTACTGTTTCCATACCTGTGCACTGCACAGCATGTCTATAGCATTTTCTACAAGATGAGGAGTAAGTGTGAAAGTGGGTGTGAAAGGAGGGAGGGATGAGTATCTTGACGTTCTCCACCTTCTTCCCAGATCCCAGATCTCTCTGAAGTAGGGGTCAATGCCATTACTAATGCTGGAATTTACAAAAAGCTGGGCATATCAACCTGCCAGCTCAAATTCAGACACTTATTTTCAACACACTTATTTTCAACCGTAAGACAGTTAAGAATTTCCAGCTACCAGGAACACATAGTATTTCCTAAATTCAAATATTAACTGTAAGCCACGGAAGAGGGTGTGTAAGATAGCAGCTTTAAACCACAGGTCTCATCAAGCAGGCATTAGGGGACTCAGCTCACCAACCGCAGCATGAATTAGACAGCAAAGAGAAGCTGTCGTGATAAGAAGTACAAACCAGGAACCAAACCCAAAGAAACCTGGAAACTTTGGAGCGTGGCACAGGTTTCGAACAGCTCAAACATACAAAGGCAAAAGTGCTAAACTGTTTTTGGAAATTAATAGCAAGAAACATGGCTAATTGCCATCTCAAGCTTTTCTACAGGTTCCAGTTCACTGGTCACCATTTGTCCTACTTAGCTATGGCAGCTAGCAGTGCTGCACAATGATTTGTAGCACACAGAGGGGCACTGTGAGGAGGCCCCTGAGCAATTTCAAGCCTATTTAGTAGATAAGGCTGTAAAATATAGCAACAAAAGCAATGAAACAACTCTTGAGCCAGTTATGCCACAAAAGCCCATTCCATGTCAGTTGCTATGAAGAGGCTCTATAGGCACTTAGGTGGATGGATACAGAAACAGTTACTGGAAAATAGCAAGCTGAAACCAGGAAAAGTACACACTGAGAAGCAGCGTGTAAAGCTCTCCCCAGACTGATAATTGTGGAGACTAGTGGTCCTGCTGAACTCACAGGAGCTGCTGATAAGCTGAGAACACTAAGGCCCTGATAAATCTGTACAAGGCCATGAGCACAAACAAGTATCAAGGTTACACTGAGGTTGTATAACTTGGACCATATCCAAGAATGTGGTGACGGCTGCTATATATCAACAATATCTACAGTATTAGTAGTTATTAATTATACATACTTACATATTTTTTTTAAATACACATATGCGTGTGTGTGTATATATATATGCACACAGGTATCACCTACCTTGAAGGTACTGACATGTCAGTACAATCCTTCACATTGAGTGAACTGCTGTTGCTCTAAACAGGCAACTACAAATGACGGTGTGTGGTAATGGAATAACTGTGGGTACCGTGTGTGTAGTTACCTGCCATTAGTAGTAACATCTTCATGTTATTAATAAAAACTGTTTAATGAATACAAGTTGTTCTAACAAATACTGGTCATGATCTGTGTCTCCCCCTGACCTGATCCCCTATTAGGGAAACGATTAGCCTCATTCATACTAGAAACTCTTAATTGTTCTCCAAGTTAGCATGGTTAGCAAGACCTTGAAGATTCACTGCAGCCCACTGAACTGTGCAGTACAGACAAGAATGTCCCTGTCTGTGTACAAATACATCAAACTGGGCTGGGAAAGGAAGTAAAGTGTCAGCAGGACTGAAAAAAATGGAAATGGAGAAACTATCTTCATAGGGCCTGTTAACAAGGAACATTCAAAATGCTGTCAGAAACACTTTCAGTTATACATCTCTCACCCACACCTGCTTTACATAGCAGCCGTATAGCGTTCTTGTGGGTGGTAATCACAGCTGTGAGCGGCAGAGAACCAAAGTATAGTTACAACAACAACAGAAGTCAGTATGACTAATCAGTACATGATTTGGGATATTAGTCTGGTTGCAGACAGTGATAAGTCCCTACTTGACAGCACAGCAGTCTCCAAAAGAGATTACTGTCTCCAGGATCACCGTATAATCAGTGAACTAAAATCTGGTTTTAACAGAACAAATTTAAAAGCAAATAAACCTGAGTTGTACTGGCTGGACATATTCCTTGCGAAACCGCTTAAGGTCTGCGCTGATGGGCTGCTCCCCCTTCTCAATTGCCAGCCTGTCTGCTTCAGTAGGCTCAGGCTCTGGGATTTCAAACCTACAAATAAAAGCACCAAAAAACTGATGGCAATTAAGACAAAACACAAACCCTTTACATAGGACATGAAGAGCAACAGCATTTAAAAAAAAAAGTGAAACAGCGTGGTGAAATGCAAGCAACTCATCTGATACCCAGCTTGCCTGGAATTCCCTCCTCCCCTAGCTATGTACTGCTAACACACCCAGCTCTCACCCTGATAATTCACTAGTTCCCTCGTCATCACAAGATGTCTAGACGAGGATATAAGGTTTTTAACTACCTGCTAGTTTGATTAAGTGAAGATTAGAAGAAAGCTTAAGAGCAGCTTTATCACAGTGTATTAAAATGTTGTTTACATTGTGTCTGTGCCTTTCAAACAAACTGCTTAGACCATTTTTGTTCTTATTTGCATCAGGACTTAAGCATACTTGAATACACTCTCACAATCAAGTTAAGCAGTTCAAAACATTACCACCCCACAGCTGAGGCACTCCAAGCACTGTAGCTAATACTTCATTCAAGTAACCCATTTAGCAAACTGGGAAGAAAAGGCTTGCATTAAAAACTTGTGCTGCTGTATCCTAGTTTAAAAGTTGCTGGTTTATAAACTTCACCAAAACACGTGCTACATGGCACTGAGAACCTGAGAAGAAAAGGAGCAGGTAAATACACAAATCTTACCTTCAGAAAGGATGACTGATACTTACCTTTCAATCAGTAAACTCAGCAGCTCCTGTGGCTTGCAAAAGGAGCGGTACGTGGTAAGGAAAGTACGTACAAAATTAGGATCTGTAAAGATATGAGAAAATGGTTGAGTGGGGTTTTTTTATCTGATTGCAAGTTATCAGGAAGAAAATACACACACTCTCAGAAAAAGATTAAAGTGCAGAAAATTCACTAAGGCTGTAAGTTAAGCATTGTAAGCTCAAAAAAATCCCACCCTGAAATCATACTGCTGGTGAAATTTTCAGTTAGTTCTTTCATGTATTTCCCCTGTAAAAGTGTTCAACTGCACATACCATGTTCTCTCAAAACCTCTGTCTCAGTCTTGGCACATGGAATGACTTCCATTCCCTGAACAAGCAGCTATACCATGGTTTTATAAAGACAAAGAAAACATGGTAGGCTGCCTACTCTCCTGACATCAGAAATACCTATAGCACCCCAACAAGATGCGTCTTACCTGTTCTTAAAAAATCTCCAGCAACAGGGACTGCACACCCGCTCCAGCCACACACTGCAGCACACAACTACCCTCCACAGCAACTAAAATATGACAAGCAGCAGAGGCCTTACAAAGCAAATACCTGCAGCAGTTCAAGACACTGCATCTCCATAAGCTACCACACCTCCCTCCTGCTGTCCTCACTACTGCTTTAGGTGTGTTTGCATGAGACATGCCTATCCCACATGCTACCACGTGTTTTATTGGGCCCACTCTGCTATATTAGAAATAGTAAAGGGAAGACATTGTTCTCTTAATCTCTTTTGATTCCACTCTCTTGCGAGTTTCTTTGACCATAAATAAGCAACTCTATATTGAGCCATGATGGGTGAACATCTGGCCCTAATCCTGACATCCCTGCAGCAGACCCCCTCAGAAGGGTAACAGCAGCAAGACATTGCTACTGCGTCATATGAAGCAGCTTCCAGAGCTGCCTGAAAGCACATGAATCCTGAACTAGAGGATAACTAAGCCTAGACAAGAGCATGTGCATACGCTTACTCAGAAGTGTGGATTTTGGGTTGTTGCGAGTTTCTTTTTTCTTGCTGTTCTGTAAATAGCCTTGAATATGTTAGCATTGGGTGCAGGTAGCTTACACCAGCAGTTTTAAACAGGTGGGCACTGAATTTCTTCCAATAAGCTCACAAAAGATTAAGACATACACTGCTTTTACAAAGGCCTAAATCCCCTGGAGAGCTCTGCTCAGCATCTTTAAGGGCTCCATATACAGGAACATGCTTGCAAGCTAAAAGTACTCATGTTCATTCAGTGATAATGCTGCTGAGTTTGCACCTTAGTCCTGCACTGGCCTGTTCTGCTTCCAAGTCACATCCACATTCACTCTTCAGTACTATATATGACACATTAAAAGTAAATCTTCCTCTTATCACTGAACAGGCAGGTAGAATCTGACTGCAGACAAGACCTGCAATTATCTTAAAATGGGGGCTGCTACTCTGCTCTCCAACCTGTGTAGGTTCCTTTGTATTGTTTTTGAAATTAATTCATTCATGTAAATGACACTCAATAAAACAGAAAATACAAGCAATGTGCTGCTAACAGTGGCTCATGATTTAAATTCAAGAGTTTAACTCTGTATCTGCTACCTCCCATGGTATCCTGGTATCAACTGGGGACGACTTTGACATGACAGAGATCATTCTGCAAATGCAGAGCCTGTGTTCTGGAGCAAAGCCTGCTTCAGACACATCTCAAACTAACAAAACGTACAACAAACAGAGTTAAAAAGAAATAAATCATATCTGGACCTAAATACAAACAAAAAGCACCACCAAGATCTGCTGAGACTCCCTCCACATGCTATTAGTCATCAAAATGCCCTTGTGGAGGCTGAGGGAGAGGATTTTGTTAGTCTTGGCTCCAAACACTGGAAAAAGCACACAGAAACCCAAGAGGCAATGCTTTCATTGAAGATTCCAAAGGGCAAAGTGGCAAGTATGTGCACTATAAAAACTGAAGTTACGCTATCAAGCTAGTATTTGAATACATCAGTTCATTCAGGAAAAGTGCTTCCAACAAAAAAAGGAAGTTTCCAAGCCACCAAAACCCATCACATTTCAGAAACGGATTACTTGGGACTCTCAGACAACATAACTGCAGATTACCTGCATACCAACTAGGTGCATCAACACTGAGCTTCAAGCTGGGAAACGCTATTTTATTATGATTTTTTTTTTAATATAATATAGAGCTTCACACTATGTAGCCTTCAGGTTTCCAAGAAGACTCACTCAAATACCAGGGAGTTTTGGAAAAACACAAAGAATTATTTTTTTTTTACTATTTGAGAAGTTTTGGAAAAATTGCACACCACTTCCACCAGCATCCGTCAGCTTCACTGCGTTCCCTTTCATCAGTGTACTTCTCACCTCAAACCCAAGATCCAGTATTTTCATCAACATAAGCACTTCACGTAAATACCTCAAAGTTTCATTTTTGTGGTTTTAAGATAGTATTTCACAAGAAAGTCTGAAAAATGCTAATTGTGATTTGCATCCTTTTCTACCAAGGGACTTCACAAAGCAGTAGGTTGAAGTCTGATAAATACAACCTCCAACCTTTTTCTTCCTCCAGAGTCACACAGCCTGTAACAGCACCTCTGCTTTAGGCATGAGGGTCTCAGGAAATGTAAGAGTGGATCGTATTAGACCACCTGTACTTTTTTTGAGGAGTATAGGGGAAAGGGGAGGGAAAGGACTCACATATCCCAAGTTTTCTTGCACCTTAGCTAGCAAAGCCAGTCGATTTAACAGAAACTGGGTTTTTTTTTCTGCAAATCCTGCTTTATGTCTAACTATACACAGAAAAAAATCCCCAAACTAACAAGAGATAAAAGGATTAATTTTATCACCCATACAAGCACAACCTTTAAAAACATACATATAACAAATGTACAACAGGATACCTGCATACATATGGTACGTTAATCTTTCGATTAACTTCACAACCGTTCCTCCTTTGATGATAGGAATGCCATTCCTGCTTTGCAAGTTGTCCTCAAAAACAATGTTATCTTCAGAGTCCTCCACTACAAAACGATACACATTTGGGCTGGGCAACCTCAGTGGCTGTTCATTTTCTTCTTGCAGTAACACTGAATCAAGCATCCTATCCAGAGTACTACGATACTGGAGGGAAATCAGAGCAGCCATCCAGTTACTCTTCTCTTCAGCAGACTTGGCAGCAAACAGTATACTGTTTTCATCTTTAGACACCAGTTCAAAAGCATGTTTATATTCAGATGTGTCATCTTTGTCAATAATCTGTATTTTCCTCATGACAATTTTTTCCTTCAGTCTATACTCCGCATTGCTGCAACCAGGAAGCCGTGATTGACCGTGATTAGTTTTACAGCTGATCATTAAACCATCAAAGAGAAAGATGTGGCGTTCATGTTTGGCTCCTATTTTCGTCAAGCTACCTTCCATTATGAATTCATTACAGCACTGCCCAATATCTTTGCCTTCCCAGCCATCAATATTTTTCTGGATTTCATTCATTTTCTTGATGGCCAAGTGCTTGCTTCTTATTTGTCGGTGGTAGAAGCGACAGACTGGCTCCCTTGAATGAAGTAAAAAAAAAGGTCATGATGGGCACATTCCATGTTTGCCGTCCCAAGAAAAAAAAATCTCAAGTAAATTAATTGTATCATTATTTCTTTGCACTAAATATGCCCTAACCAAGCTTACTGTTCCAAATAAGTTACCTGCACTGTTTTGGCTAGGGAAGGGGTAAGATACTGACGTTATTCATAGAAGTAGACCATGAAGGTTTTGGGCTGCTACTCTGTTTACAATGACAACTAGCATAAAGACATGCCTTGAAAAGGAAATACATACACATTATCTAACAAGAAAAAAATTACAATTCCTTCCACATCATTTTTCTCCTCTGCCACCCCTGGGAAACCAGAGTAGTTTTGTGGACTGTTACCCAGGCCGGCGTCTTGGGGAGTGTTTGCTGTAAATGCGCTCCATGCTGCATTGCAGATTCAGAAGGGCAGTAATGGCCTGTTTTAAGCACTCCCGATCCTCTTCATCTTCACTGCATTCCTGCAATTGCTGTGAGAGAATAAACATTTTTCTTTCAGATTTGTAGAATTTATAGAAGTCTGGAAGACTGACAAACATTCCTACACAGTGCTATCAACAGTACTCAATGAAGACAGTGACTTCAAGTCAATAAGAAATCATTACAAAAAGCACACTCAAAACTAGCTATACATGTAGTAAAACACACTTGTCAGATAAAAAAAGCCAGTAGATACTCAGTAGGAAAGAGCAAACAGGAGCTTAGAAGGGTAATCTTTTCTCTTTTTACTGAGAGCCAACACAAACTGTCAGATACTGTTTTTCCTGTTATCTTTTCAACCATGTCCTGTTTCATATGACTGATTTTGTAAAATAGTTTGGAAGTTTGAAATAGATGAGAATTAAATGCTGCTTTATGTAACTGTATGTGTAGTAGTCCTTCAATGAGTCAATCTCAACATTTCAGAGCAAATTTTAAAAGATGGAATGACCAAGATTCTCTCTTTGCTTCCTACCATTCTATGTTCTCATCTATTTCAAGAAGAAATGTCAATTTTGCATGGTGCAAACTAACATAGTAAAAAAACCCTCTGAAATTCAAGATATGTGACTAATAACAAAATATAAAGAGAGTGAGAATCTACATATTTCCTTTTTATAAAGACTAGACTGGTCACCATCACTAGGCAGAAACCTCCTGCATGAGGAAATTCAACAACCTTTTCATAAAGCTTGGTAGCAGTATGTTTTGAGCAAAGCCTATTCAGAGCATTCCTCTTTCTGGTTCCTTAAGGTGATCTCTCCTAAAGTACTATCAGTATAAATAAAGAAGATTTTTCTTTTTAATCCCTTTCATTCTCAAGATCTTACAAATCTTTTGAAAGAAAATTTAAGTAAATAGATCATTGGGTAAAATCTGGACAATATGCCACACAGTTTTGGCTAAAGTCTGGTTTATCTACATACTTTTAAAAGAAATCTTACTTACAATCACTCAGCATGGCAGAAGCCTTCTTTTCCTTTCCCCACTATGTTCCCTCAGCAAGGATATGTGGCTTCCTCTAAAAGTAATTAAGAGAACAGGATTTGACCAGATTGGTCCACTCTCTTAACGTAATTTATATTATAAAAAGTTTTATTTTTCACATGCCCAAACAGCCTCCATCTTGCACATTAGAGAAATGAAAGTTTCATGGCCAAATATTTTTGGGAAGTTTAATTGCTGAGGAACAGTACAGGGAAGGGAAAAATAAGGTGTCTGCCTCTGTGGAAACCCTTCTTCTCCTTACTTTTCCTCCACAGAAATGCAAAGGACATAAAAATGGTGTGAAAACACAGTAAGCGCAAAATCCTAAACATGGGAAAAGCTACCAAGTCTGATAAAATACTTTCGCCTCATATATGCTGAGCAGAATTTCTTGCATTCCCTTTCCAAACGGAGCTGTGCTTGACAGTTAAGAGATATCAAATGGCATGTTTTGCTCTTTTACTGTACTAAAAAGGAAAAAAAAAAACCCAACTAACATCTGGTTTTCCAAATGCCAGCTCTTAACGAGCATTTTTCCAATTAAACAGCAGATGCAAAAGTGTACCATGCTTGCTAGTCAGAGATGATATGTACATCTTCAGAAAAGGGAAAAGGGGGTCTTGCTTATGTATTTGGAATACCAGTGATGATAAACTGAGAATACTAACCATTCAATTTACTGTACAGAAAATTATCAGAAAATAGTAGTAAAGAACACTGTTCACTTAAATTATGTCATGGTGATCCTGCAGAATACTGACCAGGACTTCTCTGTCAGTCAAAGATTAGGTAACAGCAGAAAAGATCAAAAGGCTGAAATTAATGTTTTGGGTTGCTTGATAACAACACAGTGAGTCACATGCAATATCCCTAATTCTTGGGCCTGCAAGTCACATGAGGACAAACGTCCAGCCCTTATTCCTCTTGCTTGGGCAAAAAGGAAACTCTAATGTAGATCCTGCATCAGAGGCTCTAAAATCAGGTTTTTGCACCAGCAAGAAAAGCTCTACAAATGTTTTTTTTTACACTTCAATTTCATTCATTTTAGTTTTGCTATTTTGCAAAAGAGCAAACATCGAGGCCTGTACTTCCGTAAATCATTCATTATTTTATTTACCTCCCAATTCACTAGGGTTTTTTGGGTAACTTTCTTTAAGAGTAACAGTCTCAATCTCAGCTTCTCTCCCTACTGAACTCACGAAAATATTGACTGTTCTGTTGCTTCCGTTTTTGCTAAGTCTTTTGCAACCAAGGTTCCTGGAGACAAACACCATGATAACATAGAAGCAGTACCATCAGTTTATTGTATATTGTTGAATAAATACATTATCCTTAAAAACACCCTGCTTGTTAAAAACTCACTGCTGTAAATTTGTTTTCAAACTACAACATAAAATTCAATTTTTAAACCTGCAACTAAAGTGATCACAACAAAAGACTCTGTAATTACCATTTTCCCCTACAAACTACTATTTAAGATTTCTGCTCTGCTCATGCTTACAAAGTTAGAAGGATTCGAGACAGCCAAGTCTCAGCCTCTGCAGCTGAATTCTAATACTATTAAGAAATCTTGTGTACTGTGAATAAAGGTCAAATTTAATCATTTTCACCATTAAATTCCCCAGTTAAAGAAGGCATTGCCTAATAGCCTTTCATGCAGCATGCTGTTGTATTTTCCAAGTTAAAAACAAATAAATAACAAGATAGTTTTGCACTATCTGCCAGACTTTACTCTACAAAGATACAAGAATATTTAAGAACATGCATATATAACCTAAGCCTATCAATATTAACGAGAGGTATGAGCTTCAGTTCTTTGAACAGTTCATTTTCTTTTGGAAGATGTCCTTATAGAAACATAAGCTTTATGAAGGCAAACACTAAACCTATGGCAATGTAAAGTTTCTGTTCTTAACAGGGACAGTTCAGTAATCTAGAGAAAAAACTCACTGACCATTAGAGTCACTAAATCGTTCAGGTTAGAAAAGACCTTTAAGGTCATCAAGTCCAATTGTTAACCCAGCACTGCCAAGCCCACCACTAAACCATGTCCCTAAGCACCACACTACCTCCAGGCATGGTGACTCCACCACCACCACTTCCCTGGGCAGCCTGTTCCAGTGCTTGACAACCCTTTGGGGGAAGAAATGTTTCCTAATATCCAACCTAAACCTCCCCTGAAGCAGCTTGAGGCCATTTCCTCTTGTCTATCACTTCTTACTTGGGAAAAAGAGACCAATCCCCACCTCACTACAACCTCCTTTCAGGTAGAGAATTTGGGTTGTTTTGGGCTGGTTTGTTGTGTTTTGGGGGGTTGTTTAAGTTTTGTTAAGTATTTTCTAAACTATTAATAGAAATGTTTAAAGATTTAAAATGTATTGAGCCCACTTAGATTTAAACCTTTCTACAAAATACTGGTAAACCACACACTGGAGATTTGTCTTTCATGGGTCAAAACAAAACATCCTTATTTTTACTTATCTCTATCAAGATACGGAAAAAATCACAGCAGACACAATGAAAACAAGACTGAAATTGAAAAGAAAAAGAAAAAAAGGACTATGTGCCAGATGTTAACCATGCATTGGGTCTTAACTGTTATTTTTTGGCTTCAGATTCGAGAAAATTTTCTATTTTATTATATGCAATCTCTATGTTGCAAAGTTTCCTTTTTTTCCTTTATACAAGTAAATCATTTGAAATGCAGAGAAAGACCACACAGCACACTGGTACAACACTGCTACAAACACTTTTTACACACTGAACTTAAAAGTGCAATCTCTGTGACCATTTCAAAATGTCAGCTTATAGCCACAGAATATCTCATCTGTTTAAGTATATTCTAGTTAGTTAATAATTCACTTGCTTTTATAAGCATTACAAACTTTCCCAGCACAAAGGGACAAACCTTTTTTACAGTATCCTCAGCTACTTGAAAACTACTTAAGAGATTTGAGCTTTTCAAAAGATCCTGCACTTTCTACAGCAACATTACTTTTTCTTATTCAAGAATGATTATTATAGATCTCAGATGTTAAATTTCTGCTGATGCTGGCCTCTCCTGTCACAACTCACAGCAAAAACATTTGCTTGTAAGCAAAAAGATACATGCTCAGTTACTTTTTGGCTTTTAGTTGTAATACCCAAGGGAAATAATCTACTGATGTGAACCACCTTGCTAGTGCACATAACAATAAAGTATGTGGCAAGTGATTTGTGCTCAAACCAACAAAGGCTGTTCTAAAAAAGTAATGCCTCAATAGGCAAAACTGCTCATGAATGCGGACTAGATGCCAACCTAAACAACTTGTACGGGTTAGACCCCTGAAATATGTCCTACAGGAATAACTTTTTATCATTTGAATCAGAATTCCATAAAGCCTGACATTTCATCAGTGTCATTTTGTAGAAAGTAAAAAAATAACAGTGCTTATTTGAATTCCTGCTCAATATGGGGAAAAGTGTGGTATGCTATAAAAATTGTATTTTCTGCTGCATCTCTTCCAGTTAGGACTCAGGACAAATGGGTGAACATCAAGAATGGATGATTCTGATTCTGCTGAAAGGAAGTGCCTCCCCAATTCCCAAAATAAGATCAGCTGAGCTGCAACTGGAGTATGACTTGAGCCTGAGAATACTGATCTGAATTATGCATAGCTTTTCTCTGAATGGACAAAAAATTGAGAACTCAAGGAAACAGAAATTATATTTGCACGTCAAACTAGATTACAACTCAAGTTCAGTAAAGGATTATTTAATAAAAGACAGTTATTTAAAATGTTCATACTGGAGCAATAGATGCTTTTAAACATTTTTCAATACGATGTTACTTTTCAGACCTATATGAACCGGCGTCAAATGAATGTTTTTGTATCTCTCAGTATTCAGAAACAGTAAATAAAATCTAATCACCTATTCAGAAGCTCAGATTCCCCACATTAAGAAATGTTTCTAGCAGGAAACAACTGTGTGGCCTTATTTACCTGTAATAACTCAAAGTAGTGCAAACAATGATAGACAGGGATAAGCATGAGTCGTGGGAGGACGTATCGTACAGCTTCTTTAAATCCTTCAGCAGTAGACTGAAAAGGGAAAATAAACAAGATTATTACACTGAAATACTCAAAACAGGACAAGTTAGTACTGCTCCGAGGAAGATGGCTGTGCTAAGACACATCCAGGGTACCCCCTCCATTCTACATTACACTATGCTTACATCTGTTAGTAAGCAAGAACAATGTAAGTTTACAAAAAGGCTTTTGTCTAATGAAACTCATTATAAGATCCAGAGACACATAAATGCTCTAATATTAAGCAAACAGAACCTGTAAACACCAAACACCATCTTCCAGACACTGCAAGCAGCCCTTTTGATTTTGCTGCATACGCACTAGTGAATCCATAGCTCTGAAAACACCACTAACTCCCACAAGTACTGCCATAATCTGTCTCCTTAAAATGGTAACCAGTTGAATGGTCCACATTTTTGCCAGAAACAGAAAACATAAGAAGCTAGAGGACTAAGTTACCCAGAAGTAATTTTATAAGCATCCTTTATTTCACATATCACAAACTGTAGCACCTTTGTATTTCAGCACTTTCTGTACAACTCAATTAATAGCATTAGGTCAAGGTGACAACACCTTAAAATAATGCAGCATTTCAGAATAAGCAGCATGCCTTATTCCCCAGTCAACAGCCACAACCCAGAAGGCAGAGAACGCTTGACTACCCATTTTCAAAACATGTTTTGGAACGGGGTAGGACCACATGTTTAGGGCTACAGTTTGCTGCAGAATTTAAAGCAAACAGTGGAATGTCAAAGACCAGCCAGGACTCTCACACAATCTAATAAACTTGTCACCCATTTCCCTCTAATGTCCTCTCCTCCCAGTTACGTACGCTGTGCTTCAATTTACACCCAGTATATCACAGAAATACAAAAGTCTCATGAAGTACTGAAGAAATTAGTATCTCCTCTTCCTCAGAAACTGAGAATCACAAGTTTATGACACAGAAAATGAGTGAGATATTTTTTCCCATTCCCAGCAGTTAACTAACATAAGACTTCAGGCTGCAAGATGAGGAGGTTTTCCAAAGGATAGTAAATTCCTGTCATCTTCCATAGCAAAATAACTATTGAATGGAAACTGAATTATCTGATCTCCTTTTTGGAAATGACCTCTCCCCCTGTTTAAAACTTCTGGCTGCATCTCCCTGCAATGGCCAGAGACAGCTCATACATGTCCACGGCCCAGAGCTTCAACCTCCCTCTTCATCCATGGCTTGGAGGAATGTGAAAGAACATCCCAAGGAAAGCCCAAACCTTTCTATGGTGAGGAGAGTCAAAAGGAGGCCAGATTCACTGTCAAATTACTTGATTACCAATTTAATGTGGAATAGGGCTTTGGGCTTTAAATTTGCTAGGGAGGCAGGTAAAGGGCCTTACTTCACTCACCAAGCAGTATTTGAGTCAGATGATGAGGCTTACTAAGCACTCATCACTGAAGAGGAAACACTCACCCTGAAGGAATGGCTCTGAGGAATCTCAGCTTGCAGAGACATGGGCCCCAGCGAACCCTACAAACTAAGCGCTACTATAATTGATTTAGCTGGGAGCACCACTGACTGAACACTTGCTCAGCAGATTCTCAAAGTTCATTTGCGAACACAAGCTCAGTCCTCTGAACAGTAGCCTTTAACACGTGCCACATTGACAGAAGGAAGCAAAAAACCCAAAAAACTATATATTAACAAATCACATATGATCTTGCTGCATAGTTCCATTAAAGAAATGATTCAAGAAAAGCTGCCAGTCCCAGCCCAAATGCTGAACCTGGCCAGGGATATGTATGGAAGAAAATAAAAAGACTGTGCCTGAGTGTCTATGTTTGGCATTAAAAGGCAAACCAGAAATGCAAGTAGCAGGTATGAAAAGTCAGCCTCTATTCTGAAAAAAAGAGTGAAAGAGTCTGATATAAGGACAAGAAAAACTGCAAAAGACGTATGGATGGCTCAGAGCTACACACGAAGAAGTTCTTACACGAAGAAGCAAGAGTCCAAATATCTTACAACAAGATAGGTCAGAATCTAGAGGATTTGGTCCTCAGTAACAAGTAAAAAACTACCAACAATTTTAAACCTTTGACATATGAGACCTAAAGCAATTCAGTATTACTCATTTGCACTCACCTGAAAGTGGAGAGCAACAGCAGGTTTTGCCATTAAGTTATTAAAATGTTCATGAAATTGTGGAGAAAGAATATCCTGGGACAAGGTTTCATATGGATCAAAGGCTTGCTCCTAAAGAAAACCAGAGAATTATATACACATATGAAGGATGCAAGATATTTCTGTCCCAGCAGGTACAATTAATTCCTATAAGCTGATACATAAGCAGAACTTTTCAAGAGAAGATTGATTTTGCAAAACAACTTTTGAGTAAACCACAAGCCTTTTTCACTTCTAAATTTGAGATGTACACAATGTTTTCTCAGCATTCCTCAATCTCACCATACTTATCACTAACACAAACGTTGTCTTACTGATGCAGTGGGAACTATGGGAAGTTCTTGCTTTCAGCCCATCCACATTTCACACTGATCGGCAATTTACCTCCTCTGACAATAAAGAATGACATTTCAGAAAGAAGTGCAGGGCCCCCAATGTAAGACGTACATGGACCTGTTAGAGTGATTCCAGAGGAGGTCATGAAGACGCTCTGAGGGCTGGAGCACCTCTGCTATGAAAACAGGCTGGGAGAGCTGGGGTTGTTCAGCCTGGAGAAGAGGAGGCCCCAGGAAGAGCTTATAGCAGCTTCCAGTACCTAAAAAGGCTGACAAGAAGGCTGGAGAGTGGCTTTTGACAAGAGTAAGGATACAAGGATACAACAAGGGGGAAGAGCTTTAAACTGACAGTGAGTACATTTATATTAGATATTAGGAAGAAGTTCTTCCCTGTGAGGGCAGTGAGGCACTGGCACAGGTTGTCTAGAGAAGCTGTGGCTGCCCCATCCCTAGCAGTGTTCAAGGCCAGGTTGGACAGAGCTTTGAGCAACCTGGTCTGGTGGAAGGTGTCCTTCCCACAGCAGAGGGTTGGAACTGGATGAACTTGGAAGGTCCTTTCCAACCCAAACCATTCTAGGATTATCTAATTCTATGATGAAGATGAACTCTGGAGCCTGTCACATGGAGGCATTGTTGTACCACCACCATTTCAGGGTACATCACATAAGAACGGTCAGTCACAAGCACTGGACTGCTACACGCTTTTCTGCCCATGTTGGAAGGCTGGGAAAAATACCTTGCTCTGGGACAAAGCAGCTCATTTGAAAGAGCCTCAGAGGAAAGTCCTCTGATGACACCGCAGGTTTCAGCTGCAGAAATTACAACTGGATGGAGTATCTGGCTGTGATTCTGTAGTACCAACTACAGCAGGATGGGATGAAAACCTACCTGTACATGAATCTCTGCACGAATAATTTATGACTGCTCATAGATCACAGGCTCCAAGGCCTGTCAGGCTGTTCCCGACTCTCTGCAGATTCACTGGGCTGAATCACTCATGAATCACCAGGTTATTCAGTGCTGATGGCACGATGCCCAGAATAAGCACATACCTCTTTTCACCTTAATGGCAAAGTGCTTGTCAGAATACAGGCTACAGAATTCGGGAGTACCAAAGCCACAGAGGCTCATTTGAATATTCAGTAAAGTCTCAGTAAAGTCTTCCATTTGCAGAGGATCCAGGGTATTTTCCACCTTACTCATGGGGCAGCTGCAATTAAACTGTCTGTGGGGAGCAGAGGCACAGAATGCACTCTTTTCACATGCAAACTGTAATCATCTCATCAAGTTCTAATCATCGCTGTCCATTCAAATTAGATTGTATCTGGGAGGGGGATGAAAGGAGGGGAAGAAGGTTTGGCACTTCGGCAGCTGAAGAGAAATGATTAAACACTTTCTAACTGAACAGTCTGATTTTCTTTAGCTGTATCCGAAAACACTGTGCAGCCTGTTTGTTTGTTTACTCCATGACTGCCCACTACCTGCAAGCATGCAGTACAGGGGTCATATTTTACAACAGCCAATTAATTAATGGGACTATAACACTACATATACAGTTCCTCTTTGACATACTAACCAAGACGAAATTAACAAACATTTGCAGAAGCAGAAAGTCAGCCATGGAGTGTGGGTTAACTTGCATCCAGAGGTAGTAAGCAGGAATAGACAGATGGCTGCAGATGATCCACAAGGTCCTCTGCACTGAAGGACACAAGAAGAGAGCAGGGCTGGAACTACTGCTCAAAAATGTAACCTTGCATTTGCATGCGAATTTGCTGGGGCTGCCAGACCACCACATAGAACTGTTTGTGGGAAAGGACCTTCAAGACCATCCAGTTCCAACCCTCTGCCACAGGCAGGGACACCTTCCACTAGACCAGGTTGCTCCAAGCCCCATCCAACCTGGCCTTGAACACTGCCAGGGATGAGGCAGCCACAGCTTCTCTGGGCAACCTGTGCCAGTGCCTTAGCACCCTCAAAGGGAAGAACTTCTTCCTAATATCTAATCTTAATCTACCCTCTATCAGTTTAACATCATCCCCCCTTGTCCTGTCACTACATGTCCTACATGTTTCCTCTATGCTGTCATTTTAAACTTTTTACTGCATTTTCGAAGTGTTTTCATTTTCTTCCACTCAGACTTTAATGAGGATTTCAAGTTTTTTTGTTTGATTTTTGAACATAAGTTTGAAACAAACCTCAAGTTACCTTCCCAAGGAGACTAATTAAAAATAAATAAATAAATGACAGGGGGGAGGGTTATACTTGCAAGGTTGCAAAAGTTATTGAAATACAGGGATGTTAGCTGACACCCATGTAAGTTATCTTAACGCAGGTGTTTGTAGGTTTCATCAGCCCCTTTCCCTGTAGTGCACTGATTTCCATCTTTTTTGCTTTGCTTTTGTAAACTTAAAACTTGTGTGGAAACGCAAATACCAGCATAACAAATTTATAATGTAGTGATAATAACCTTGCTTTACTAGCTGCCTTCCGAAAAACACTTCAAAGTAGGCACAAAGATCCTCTGCCCTCAGTTCTGAGGCTCCCCTGGCACTAACTGAACATAACTAAAGAGGTTACCTCAGGCAATCATTAAAACATGTTGTAGTGGTTAGAATTGTAAAAGTTACCACCAAATAAATGTTTTTCCAGCACACGCACAAATATTCATTTCCCACTCATGTGTGTTAGGCATCAAGTGTTTTAATTTCCTCCACACCAGAAAAAAAAATCTTATTTTCCCCATACTTCCTTATCTCACCAACAGTACAATATTTATGTTTAAACCTTCCAGAGAACTGGTACAGAAAAACAAAGCACAAGACTCCAGTTTGCAAGGGTTGTTTGTTCTTAATTATCCTTCCAAATAAGTTGAAGGACCTTTATAATGGAAACAGTAAGCGAACAAGCCTGGCAGTAAGATAGGCAGAGCAAATAAACACTTCACTTTCCTATCGCCCTTTAATGATCCCTCTTGCAAATACACACAGAACGATAATCCCAGCATGTGAGATGATCAAATGAACAGCCTAGTTATTAAGTAGGTCTTGCTCCATATTAACTGAATTATTGTAGTCAAACTTACTATCTACATAAAAAGGCTTGAATAATCTGTTCTTCATTTCCTAATAAGTTTTTCAGTGAATAAAAATCAGGTGAGATTTTTTACTCATTGAAAAAGATTTGTTTCCCTTGAAGCACGGGATGCCTACAAGTAGCTTTTTCAATAAACTGAGATATGCATGTTTTCCACAATAGTGCTGTTCTATTCCAAACTTTAAGTCTTTTTTCAACTTTAATATAAGCTACTCAAATTTGTTGTTCAACTGCTTCTCCTTATCATTATATAAGCAATTATGCCTTAATAACTTAAGAGCTAAGATCTAGGCAATTGAGCTTTCCTACTGATATGTCATGAGTGCCTTACTGAAGCAGCGCCACAAAAGCTTTATGGTAGATTCAGAAGTGCGCAGCACATGGGATGTAGCATCCATGTTCTTCACACCCACAAAAATGTACTAATTTTCCAAAGGTGTGCTCATGCAGTCCTCAGATTTACAAAAAAAAAAAAAAATAAATGTAAAAGTGAAATGGAAGTTTTATCAGTTGTTATTTTCTTTATAAATATCATAATTTTAAGATAAAACCCATAAATTCACATTCACCATGCGGTTCATCTGAGAGATTCTCTCTCAGGCCATAACATCTCATTTGACTTCCTCTGAAATAGTCAATGATTACCACAAAAAACCTGTGGTCAAGAGACCTCTCATGAAAAACCAAAGAAAGACTCCATTCAAGCATGTTCAGAGACAGCAGATCTCCACATTCAGCTCAGTAATTTATTCCAAGGTAGCTCCCCTGACAGTTAAAAAGTTGTGACATATTTCTAATCTGAACTGTTCTCTTGTCGTTCAGAACCAGCTTTTTTTGCTGCGCACCTCTGCTGCATTCAAGAGTAATTTGGTACTCTGTTTTCAGGACATGAAGGTACATACATACCTATCCTGATTTCAGTAAACAGAGATACATACTTTCTCAAAACTTTAGTTTGGTGACTCTCTTCTGTAGTCCTTCCAGTATTTCAACGGCCATCAAAACAATCAAAAAAAAAACAACAAAAAACCCCAACAAAACTGACAAAATAATTGTCAATAATGTTTCAGGATGAGCCACACCAAATCCATGTGCAGTGCCTTCCCTTATTTCTTCTTTTTAATACCTATTTCACAGGTCAATGGGTATCAATAGCACTTCTGCTGCACTGCTGAACCATAAGCTTCTGTTCAGCTGCACATCTGTTTTGATACTTCATTCTTTCCCAGAGCCATTTCCCATTCCAGATGTACAACAATGCATTTGCCTGAATTAAAAACACATTTTGTTTGAGTTAGCTCACTGTCCAGAGTAACGCAAGCTACTCATCTTGCAGATCTACATCCAACTGCTATGATTTTGGGGTAGCCCTGCTCCTGACACCAATGCCTACAAATTAGGCATGCCTACTTTCTTTCAGTAAGCAATCCCAGGTAGTTACTTTTCAAATCCACATCTATCCCTAAAGGATGGCAGCAATTAATTCCCACTCTAAAATAAGATTTTAGTTTTGTGCTTACCTGCTTAGTTTAGTCTCTGTGACAGGTAGGAAACACACTTTAGCTTACCTACTAAAGAATGGGTAGGGAAGATCTCTGTTCAAAGCTTATTAATAGGACATTTTACAACTGCAGATTTATCAGAGATCTCAGTCATAACCAAAAGTTTACTAAGAAAATAAAACAATCAGTGATTAAAAACAAACAAAGAACCACCAACGAACCACAGTACCTCTGCAAGATCCTCAAAGCAGCTTCCAGCCAGAGGATGAGGGCTACTTTCATCAGTCATTTCAACAGTATCCTCAATCAATCCCAAAAGCTTCACTGTCAACTCATGAATATCTGAAATGTTGCTAAATATCACATCAATATCCTGCAAACATAAAACGTGTTGTAGTACTGTTTAGAATATTTTATTTTGCTTATGCAAATACTGGAGCATTTTTTGTGAAGTCTGAACCAAGAGGTAAAGTGGAGAGGAGCCAACAAAAAGCTAGGAAAAAGTTAAATTACTTGGTCTTGCCAGGCCTGCAGGCTTGCCCGGGCCCATCCAGCTTTGTACAGTTCTACCCCAGTGAAAGAAAGCGAACCATCCTTCCCAGGCCAGAGCAGAGCAGCACCAGCAGCGATACGTGCTTTTCAATGCTTTGGACAGAAATGCCTGGCCTTTTCAGCCACAATTCACAGCTGTTATTTTCCCCTCTGCTGATTCTTGTTTCTAAGAACACAACAGGAAGGAAGCAATTTAAAGCAGCTCCAAGGTCAGATCCTCTAAAGTGCAGGTAAAACAAAAGCAGCTTTTGGGCTACTTTAGTAGAATACTACCTGGGCACAGAGGAGGAATCGGCATCTTCCTCTTCCAAATTCTACTTTGGGTTTTTCAAAAGCACACACACCACATCCAACTAGGCAGCCCTTCCAATGACCTGCATTCTTCTTCTGACCCCTCTGAAACACACTTCTCAGAAGCCTTCTCTGTCCCAACCTTACACTGCAGGGTTTGCTTGACCTCCTGCCAGCAGCAAGACCATGGCAATCTCTTCGTGGGAACAAGCAATCTCAAAATTTCTCATACCCATTCCCATATAACAAAAGAATATTTGTCAGCTCCAAAATATTCCTTCCTTCTCTTTCCACCACCTTCATTTGAATTCTGTCCCCACATTTGCACAATTCTCTGATACCCTATCAGCTACTGAGGAACCTCTACATCAGCTGTAACGGGAATGCCTCCTGCTGCCTCTCTTTACCTGCATTAACATCACCTAGTTCTGCTAACCTGGTCTCTTTCTCCTTAGCCCCAAAGGAAGGATTCACTAATCTCTTACAATTACTTCTCTTACAAGAGCTATGCTTCCCTTCTAAACTCCAGCATCCTGAAAACCAAATTTGCCACACGCAGAATTTCAAGCAAATATTTCAATCATTTATCAAATGGAAACTCCATTCATGGTCAGTCTCACACTATAGAATCCAGAGCCAAGGGCTGTCTTGTTTCTGCAGATAAAGGTGCACTGAAGAAACTTCTAATGTCAATTCAAGCATTCATCTGCATTCACTGTACATGCAGGTAGGTAACTGTCCATTTTTATGTTAAGCAAAAGTGTAGCTATTACCTATATGACCAAAAGACTCCAGCTATTGCTGGCATCTGATAGGGAATCATGTCCATTAAGCTTCACTCTGAGAGCAGCACTCTTCATAATATCAACGGCAGCTCCTACATTTTATTTCATATACAGTCAACACTCATTATGCAATGACATATAATAAATCAAATTTAATTTCACCTCCAACACAGTTAATGTAAAATTGATACGTTGTGGCTGCTAATGGAGCTAACAGCATTACACATCAATAACCTATTAAAGGACTTACATTAGGTGTGAACAATTTTCTGTTTGATAGGAAAGCTTCCCGAAATACTTTTATTATCAGATTCAACTCCCGCAGATATTGCCTTTCTTCTGCAATTTCATTTCTCACTAGGTCATAGTAGTTGAGTTCCCCAGAAGAAGAGGGTTCATCTTCACAGAGAGAAACCAAACCAATGTCATCCTGATCAAACATATCCATCAAAACCTAGCAAAAAAAATTTAAAATTACATGCAAGCCTGATTTTTACACTTGGCTCAAGCTCAGCTATTTCAATGTGTTCAGAGAAATCCTTTGAGGTTTTAATACAATACTTTCTGTGATCAGTTTCACACGGGAGTAATATTTAAACTTTGGCAACAGAAGGCTGGATCACTTGCCAAAGCCATTTTCCCCTTTGTAAGTTAGTATGACCTAGAAAACAAGTTACAAGTCATGCAGAATCAACTTTAGAAACAAGGCATCTTGCATAAGCCTTTGACAAAATCCTCCTGATAACGATAAAATTAAACAAAAATGTTTCTTATTTTAATAAGGATGAAAACTAAAGGTCTTTTCTGTATTACACAGAAGGAAAGAGCTGTCATAACAAAGCAACATCAGGAGGACAGTAACACAGCAGAGACATAAAGGACAACAACATTTTTTGTCCTTGCATTGTTTTGTAAGTACTACTACTGTTCCAAAACTTAACAGTCTTAACTTCAGCCTGTCTTTATTGTGACAGGTGTGGCATGAATAAGGGGAGAAGCTTCTGTATATGAGTAAGACCAGTCCTCCCTGCCAAACCTACTTCGGATATATCTCCTAAAAAAAAAAAACAAACCAAAAAAACACCCCAAAACAACTCTAGTATCTACCATTTTAATCCCAACTCCTTACCTTATCAGCACACATTGAGACTTTAATGTCCTGCTGGGAGATCTCAAAGTGTCGTATATTGAAAACATAGTTTCCAGCCAGCTTTAAAATGTCAGCTGAGATGTATTCTAAGACAGCCACAATATAGAGAGAGACGTGATAATCTACCTTATAACCTAGGACCTCCTGCAAAAGCAAGAGAGAAAAGAAAGCTCTTTATTCCAGAAATTCATTCAGAATGACAATTAACACTGAAGTTTTTGCTGAAATTGATCTTGTCTGTGCTGACAATTTACTGTAATGTAAGAGCCAGGGCAAAGGTCATCAAATGGAAAGCTGAGCAGCTGCCTCAAAGGAAATCCTTGCAAATATTTCCTTGTGCTATTTTGCCATACACTGACAGATGAAAAGCTACAGAACATTCAATAATACTTCCTCGAAAAATCATAGATGACAGCCCTAGAAAGGAAGGGACTTCACTGGAACCACTCTTGTACTTAGATTTTAGTCTATTATCTATGCTTGCTGCAGGACTGGCCCTGATCTGGAGTCTTCAGAAAAGAGTATGCTTCATTTTGAATTGGTCTCAATGGAAAAAGTTATCTCTCATGAAATTACAGACTGTATGTTCAATGTGCTACTTACTGTGATCCATTTTAGTCCATCTTTTACATTTGGCTAAACAAGTAAGCAATCTGCACCCGTGCATTCCATAAAACAATTAAACTTTAATTATTAAAGTCTGAACAGAAAAAAACCCAGGATATTTCACATTCTTCTTGTAATACATGCTCCACATTCTGCAAAGCATGCACCACGTGGCCTTTTATTTGTGATAGGACCATCAGGAATAAGTACAGATAAAGTCATGCATGTGAATAGTCTTGTTCTTACTGTATTTTGATAAAAATACAGTATAAAAACCAGAATCTGTGCCTATACTGACGCACCTCTACACCAGAATTCATGGAAGAAAGCCAGTGTTGCTGCCTACAAAGGTCTTATTTAACACTCTTTTCTCTCCTAATGACTCTTCCCCTCTCATTAAGTCACGAACTGAGACGCTATACAGAAGAACACTAGACCTGAAGATTAGACCTGAAGAAGTGCTTCAATTTCTGTTTATCCTTCTGTTTAATGCTCAATACAGCTGGAAACTCTGGTGCAACAATGCCACCACTAGATAAAAGCATTTTTAAAGCTATGAATGAAAAGCAAAAGCAACAGAAAAAAAAAAAATACCAAAAAGGAGCAGTGTCTAAATCAGCCTGAATCTACTGATTCACCACTGATTTAAAAGTGATTAAATGCTGATTTAAAAATCAGAGAACTGTTTTATCATTAAAAAAACCCAACCAAAACCAAAACTTTAGAGGGGCTCGGTATGAATCCACATTTACTGTGCAGCATTAAATCCTCACTGTAAGCCAGGAGCTCTATACATGTTATAAGTAACACGACATCTAAGAACCAAGATGACCACTTTTCCTCTCAAAACCCACCAGCAGTAAAGTCTGTATTTAGTCTTTTGTAACATCTTTGCAGAAACCAGGGCATCAGTGACATTCAACAGTAACTGAAAGGACATTGATACACATCTTAAGTTGACAGTATACAAGAAACAGGATCTACTTGTTCTCTCTTCTATTTTGGCTTCTGCAACATTTTGAAACAAATAAAGGTGTCAAAAGAGTGCGACAGAAGCAGGTAAGGTATTTGAGTTTGTTTGGGGTTTCTGTTAAAAACTAACTAATCATATTTCAAAGTAGGGTAACACCTTAACACGCTACCACCTAGAACATGATGAATTTAGGGATCTACTTTTATTATACACTCCAACATATTTATCCTGTTTTACTGTGACTCTTTACTCTTTTAGCCAATATGAGAAACTCCCCTAATTTCACACAAATTAAACAAGTAGTTATGCTGGAGAGCTAAAATACAGCTGTGTGTGGCTGACAGAAGCAGCTGTCATCAGGTTGTTGGTTTAAGTACCTTTAATAAAGGATGTATTTTGTCCACAGGCAGCAGGAGAGGGTTTCTTCTTTTTCGTTTCTCTATAGCAGACTGTGCATCAGCGATCGCCCACTTGTCTATTGGATGAGGAAATGTCTTTTGAACTCGCTCCTGTCCAAACATAAAGAGTGCACTTAGATTAACTGCAGTAATCACAGAGAAGTTAGAAAAAAACAAGAGCAAATTACTTCCCCTGAAGTACAGACAATTATTCTCCTCCTCAGTGTTTGCAACACATTTTCCTAACTGTTCTCTCCCTCTTACCCAACTCAGCTTCACTCTTTTCAATGATCCCAAACAACCTCCCTTCTGTAAACACAAACTCCTTCAAATTTCCTAAACCAACTCCTCTATGATCTTTACGTCACAAGAGCAGCAAGAAACCTCAGCTGAGAGCAGGAGCCCAAAATATAAACTACATCAGGAAGTACCAAACAGTTTGCAGTCTAAATTAAGAAAAAAAACAACCCACAAGTCGGTATTGTTCCTATTTCACAGGAGAGTGTAACTTGCTCGACATAGGTCAGTTTTATGGCAGAAATGAGAAACAAGTGCAAGATCTTCTAACTGGAGAAGGATTGCGATTCATGAAAAGGGTTGGCTGTAACACTGGACTCCTTGAGCCCACACAGGAGCATCTTCCTCACTATGCAGCCAACACCAGTGGGTACGGTTTACACCTTTCACTACAGTGGTAAACAATATGCAATTTCAGGTTACTTTTATACAGATTCCCATTTCAACAGCTGCTACAGGAACAGGCAAGATGATCCCCACAACAGAACAAACTTCTTCGGGCAGTGGTCCCACACTTCAGCAGCTCCCAGGCCACACACGTGTATAAGATCCCAGTCCTGCTTTCCAAGACACACAGGGTTGTGACCTCGTAATTAAAATCTGAAATAACGAGTCTAAACTGAACTCAGATGACTGCTTAAGTGACTTTGGAAAAACAGTGGGTTTAAGTTAGCTCAGGAGGAAGCAGTGATCACCTCCTGCTGCTCAGCCCACTGTGGCGCCCTCACTCCCCAGCATCACCAGGCAGCCACGGCATGTGGTGTGGCGCCATACCTAACCTCTGCTTAAAACTATAACAGTGTGAGGCCTGGATGGGCGGTAACCCTTAGAGGAGAGATTTCATAGCTGAGCCCAAGAACTACCTGAGAAAAAAATGGTGTAATCTATGTGTCCTTTGACAAAAAGATTTTTACACATATTCTGAAATGTGTGTAAAAGGTCCGAGATCTTCTTAGATGCAGCTTCTAAATATTTGCACATGGCCATTTAACACTCAACTTTCTGTGTCAGCTGTCTGTGCCAGGTAAACACATGGTGACCTTTTTCCTCTTGGCCAGCAGCCGAAAGCTCTGGGCTGGCTCACCAAAATGAACTTTCCTTGAGAGTCTACCAGGAGATCACCCACAAAATGGATGTAACGTGGCAGTCAGCTGTCCTTCAACTTAACAGTGCACTTCACAAGTAACACACACCTTCTGTGCTCCGACTTTACTGGCTCCCAGGGTTTTTTTGGGAACAACTGGGCGGGCTTTTTCCATTTATAAAACCTCTATAATTTGAGATTTTAGACCTTGATCTTGCAAATACTTAAGTAAAATATTATGCACAGATATCTCCAGGCTGTTATGTAAATATCTGTATGATACGTTTAGAGATCACAGCTTTACATTTTCTCTTAACAACTAAAACCAGCAGAGCCAAAAGCCTTAATTCATGGACCTTGAATGCTTGCTGGCAGCACAATCTCACCAACAACTCATAACACAAAACTGAATTATACCTTCTAGCTCTGTATTATTTAATTAAATAACTACTTTATTGCCAAGTGCAATAATGTTTCACTATTCACAGCTTTAAAATGCTAGGCATATTTAAATACAGTATACAGGATTTAGTGTTTGCTGTGACACTCGTAACCACAATTCAGAGAGTTGTTGATTATCTTGGAAGGCTGCCTGTATTGTGTGCAGTTTTGCACACAGTAATCTGTGGAGCATACATATACTCAGTGAAAATTATTAATTCATACATACACACAGGGTAATTTTATCATCTCATGACTGAGAGGCAAAAAACTATGGAGCTGGTGCACAGAACAGACAGTGCTATCTCCAAACCATCCTGTGTGCTGAAAAGTCAACTGGGAACTGGAGAAAGAACACGGAATTTCTCAGCCCCCCATCTGAAGTTCAAATTCAAACTCAAGGTAGTAAAAATCCTGAGTGTTATTAAGGGACTATCTATCAAGTTTTGCTTCTATTTAGTCATAATCTTTATGCATCAGTATTACAAAAGACATTAATCATAAACCAAAAATTAATACCTAATGAATTAACTCAATGTTGAATAAAGGTGACTGCTGCTAATAAGAAGCTAAAACCCCTCAGGCAACTATTTCATGTATACATATATGTATATATTTATCTCTGTGACACACATATAGAATATAGACAAGGACTCCATTTTGGTTTAGGCTGAAAATCCTGGACATACGGATTGATGTAAAATTAATACCCTACAAAGCTATAATGGGTCACAGCTACATGAAAGCACATTCTCCCTCTACACTGTGTACTGAAGCACACTCCATTAAAGCCCTCATTTTATAACCGATGACATAAAAGCAGACAGCTGCAATAATACAAGAGCCTTAGTGAGTTCATTCAATAAAGTTCCAGGAACAGACAACTCTATTCCCTCAGTTGCACAATCCAGGCCTAACAACAGGAGCTGTTCATTCCAATATTCACTTTTTTCTGTATATTTATGCGAAAGATAAGGAAGAATTCCAATATCCTTACATTAAGTCCAAAGTGCATTCAAGCAACAGAAAATCTTTCGAAGTATTCCGCATTTATAAAAATAATATTGAAAGAAAAGTCTATTTCTATTTCGAAGCCCTGCCTAGAAAAACTGGTCTCCAATTAAGCTTGTTTTATAAAATATGAATACTATATAATCTTTTAGAAAAGTAGTATTAACAAGCTCTGTTCTCTGGATTCACCTTGCTTTAGCTTCAGCCTGCACTGCTCAAAATTCCTGAGTTCATCAACAATTCTACAAGCAAGCACTTGGTTTTCTGGTATCTTACCTCTACATCTTGGACCGTCCGTGGCTGAGCAATGCATAGTTTGTTTAGCAGCTGAAGTATCAACTCTTCAATGTAATACAGGGAATCTTCTTTTGCTGAAAGGTTTGGGTGAACCTGTTGCTGAACCTGTCCGAAGGGATTAAAAGAATTCGTACTTTTTAACTCAAAGCTGTACAGAAGGATGAATCATAGCAAAACCAGAGTAAATCTGTACTGTAGTGCTACAAATTCACATGCTTCCAGTAATTTCCCACAAGTTTTGCTACATAGTTAAGATGGCAATTCCTATTCCTGCAAAGTTGGCATCTCTATTCAATTAAAAACTATGTATTTAGCCTCTATGGAACAGAAGTTTCAAGCCAAGGAAGATTTGAGCAGTCAATAGAGATTTTGTGGGTCAGGGTTAAAGGGAGAACAGCAGTGGGAGACATTACTGTGGGGATCTGTTACAGACCACCTGATCAAGAGGAATCTGTGGATGAAGCACTCTATAGACAGATAGGAACAGCCTCATGCTCGCAGGCCCTTGTCCTCATGGGGGACTTCAACCACCCTGATATCTGTTGGAGGGACAATATGGCCTGGCACAAGCAATCCAGATTTGTCGATTGTGTGGAAGACAACCTCCTTCTGCAAGTAACAGAGGAGCTGACAAGGAGAGATGCTGTGCTTGACCTCGTGCTCAATAACAGGGAAGGGCTGGTTGGAAATGTGACGCTCCAGGGCAGCCTTGGTTGCAGCGATCATGAGATGGTCAAATTCGA
>WYDI02035848.1:0-60344 GCA_009867235.2 Psittacus erithacus | reverse complement strand
CAGAGCATGAGACTCAGAAAGTCCTTGGTCAGAGTAAACATTACTGAGCAGCAGCTAAAACCATCGGTGTTATCAGCACTGTTCCCAGCCTGCAAGTTAAAAACACAGCACTGCACCAGCCACTAAGAAGAAGAAAAATGACTGCTACTGCGGAACCCATGACAGCTTTCCAAGACTTGGACAGTGCGTCATACATTTTAGCCTCCAGGTAGGTTCATACTATCAAGATATCTCTCTGATATTATAGTATATGTGATGTCTAGTTCAGCCTATGCCAGAACCTGCTGTGTAATTCTATTGCATGTGGTCAAAAAGTGGCTGCACTTCCAGCCAGAGGTGACCCCAGATTGAAATCTTCAGTTGCAACACTGGAACTATTCTGGGATTAGCATCTGCATTAATCAAGTAAACTTCAGTTCTTGGCCACTCCTGTATTAGGCATTAATAAAATGAGACATGAAGTGTAATAGAAAACCAGATGTCTTTTCTCTTTCTAATACGAAGGAAGCTTGCTTTGGATTTTCCAAGTATCTGCTGAGATACTGTGGCTTACCAAGGACAGGAGGTGTGCTTGTTTGAGCAGGCTCAATGCCTCATCTGCTACAGAAATAGTCTCTAAGCAGCTTCATAGCTGGCAAGTATTGTTTTACCAGCAGAATAAGACATCTCACATAATGTATAAATATGTAGAGATCTATAGATGTAATTCTGAAAAGGTCTCGCCCCACACATAAACAGGCAGAAACATGGGCCCATCAAGTACAAATAAATATCCATACATTACTAAATAAAACACCTTAAGTTTGCCTTTCAGATTGCTGGGATGGCTCCACTGTTTCTACCTTGATTTTCAATTCTAATAAATTCTCGTTAGAAGAATTTAGGAATTCAATTAGTTTTCAGTGCACTCAGTTGCCTTCGTTGCATTACCCCTGCTGCTGTATCCTGTGTGTGTGTGCATGAGTGTACATGGAGGGTGTAGGGAAACTTACAAGAAAAGCATGCATAATGTCCAAATAAAGAGAAGGAAAACTGTCCTTACAATATTAACTTCACTTCTTGCTCCAAAGAATTTTGCTTGTCTTCATACTTTGAAAAGAAATTACATTTATTTTGGATAACGGCTAAGATTTTTTTTCAGGTCTGGCAGGTAAAAGCCATATGAGAGCCCATGACAAAACAGAAATTCATTTCACAGATGCTGGTTCACTACCTAATGAAAAAAATCAATGTCATAGATCTTCAAGGGTTGCTTTTATTATAGAAAAGTACTTGGGTTTCATAAACATGTATGACATCATCTTTACTTTGTAAGCCTGTAAATTTGGTTAATGTTTTGTTACTGTTATTTCAGGATTTTCTCTTTATCTTTTTGTACATGGGTGGATTTTTTATAGTATTTATTGTTTGGTTATGTTCAAACATTCAGCTGTATTACCGGCAGTTTACCCCTCAACAGGAGAAACCTGTCGTCAGCTCTACCACAGGCTTCTTCCTTAAACCCTCAGTCACATCTTCTGAGAAAAATCAACCTAAGCATACTACCTGAATGCAGGCAGAATATATGTGTGGAGAGCGCAGGATGCTGCTGGATCCCAGGAGTCTATTTTCACTCAGAACAGTGCCAGAAGAAGCAGCCAATGTGAAAAATATTCTATTTTGCTTGTATTTGCTACCTTCCTCACCCATCTTTTAATGCATCATATTACCTGGGGTTAAAATAAAACCATTTTTCCAGCATTTGGAGGAAGAGTTTTCTATATTTGCCTATGCAATAATTGTTTTTTTCCCATATTTTCTCCCTTTTGGTTAGTTTTGATAGGGTTTTTTATGCCATTTGACTTCAGAGGACTTAGAGAATTCATTGGGAATCTACAGGGACAGGGTGAAACATTAGACACATAGGAAAAAGTTCCCATTCAAGCTGTTTTCAGTCAAATTTTTTAAACAGTCAACACAAACTTTGCAGTAATGAACCTTGACATCAATGAATTCCAGCTCTTAAAATGTACACTTAATTAAAAGAAATCAAAACCATCTTTATAAACAAACAGGTTTGCAACCACAGTGTCTGAAGAGGCTTCCACTTCTTCCTCTGTGAAGCACAGCTCCATCACCCAGCCAGCATATGAACCATACCCTTGCAGAGTAAAGCATTTAGGCCTCTTTCACAGGAATCGAAGTAATTCCTCTGGTCATCAGCAGGCCTAAGAGCGCCGGGAATCAAAGCTAACCATTAGAGGGCAACCTGATCACATGAGCAGGGATTATTCTAACACGAGGACTGGGTTTCACCCCAAGAACACTGACAAAGGGGATTTAGGATGAACATGGATTTAAAACCAGAACTCTGAAAAACCTCTTAATAAAATATATGGAGGAACACAAGCCAGACTACTCCATGCTAGCAATTCTTGCCTTAAGAAGCACTTTGCATTTTTACACAGTCTCTGATGCTCTTCAGTTAGAAATTACACCCACCACACCTTCGATCACAGAGTATGATGAACCTCAGTACAGACCAATGGGTATAACTGAGGTGCAGGAAAGGCAGAAAAAGGCTGAGGGAAATGATGACAGAGCTCTATAAAACAAAGATTTGCTTAGGGGAAAAGAAAAGAGGCTGTTACCTTTGTGAAACCATGACACCTAGGTATAACAAATGAAATGATCAGGCAGCAAGTTAAAAAAAGCAAGCAATAGGAAGTAGTTCTTCACATGTTGCACAGATAACTGATTGCCAATGGTTTGTACTGGAAAGGACATTAAAGCTCATCCAGTTCCAACCCCCTGCCACAGACAGGGACACCTTCCACTAGAGAAGGTTGCTCTAACCTAGCCTTGAACACAGCCAGGGGTTGGGCTAGCAACAGCTTCCCTGAGCACCCTGTGCCAGCACCTTACCACGCTCACAGGTAAGAACACCTCCCTAATGTCTGACCTAAATCTCCTCTGTTTAAGTTTAAAGTGCAATAGCAAGACAGAGGAGCATCCCTATTTGCTTACCTCTTTTCATACCTTTTTCTAGGCATATTGCCAACTGCTACCAAACGTAGGGCACGATTAAAGCTGAACCAGGGTTGCAGTCCTCACTGACTTCAAAATTATGGGGTTCTAACTGTCACCCTTCTCTGTGGGCAAATAATTACTCCTGACAGATGTGGTAAGAGTGGGGGCACAAAAACTTGGTTGCTTTAGTAACTTCAGCAATGACTGAAATGAAGGAGGGAGAGTGTAACTCGAAGTATAAAATCCCTGGGGTTATCTCATTCGTCTTCTAATCTTTAAAGTGGTTCTTCCTCACATGTCAACTCTTACAGGTTGCAGTGCAACAGAAACTAGAGAAATTTGAATATAAGGAATAAGGTTGTGCCAGACCCACGTCAAGAACTTGGGAGGTGTAGGGAAATATACTGCTGACTAGAAATGAGCAGGATGAAACCTGCATTCATGCCACTCTAGACCAATCATCATTTCTGGCCCTCTTGTTTCTTTAAGAAATCAGCGCACATAAGGATCCAGTATTAAACCTATGGTTCTTTCCTGGGAAGAGAAGCTGCATCTCCCAGCTACAGCAGCTCTATTTATAAAATCTTTGACCCTGGAAATTATGCTTTGCCTAGAAGCATTCATCTGCATTGAATGCAGTAACAGAATGTATATTGGACAGAAGTTGTGGACACTCAAGGACACATTTACCACGAATACACTAATAAAAATATCATCAGGGAAAACGCACCTGGAAAATGTGAGATATGTAAACGTAAGGTCAAAGAAGAGAATTCTTGTAGGGTGTATATATCCAAGCCTAAGAAAACACAGTCGGGTTTTTCACTTTAATAGGGCAGAAAAAACAAATATGTGCCACAGTCTTTGACTCAGTTTTGGGTACCGCCAATTATGGGCTCTCTGGTTATAAAGGTAGTATTTTCCTATCCAACCCAAACATAACTATTCCAAATTCATAAAGGGATAACATCTTCTTTGGCATTTGTCTCATCTAAGAGAAGACACTGTAAGAGACTGTACAGAATCAAAAACTTTAGTTACAAAGAAATACCTTTTCTAATAATTTTTTTCCATATGCAACCAACAGATCCCATCATAACATGATTACCAAGAGTTCTGTCAGGATGTCAGATGCTTTTGCAAATCACTTCATAAAAAATAAGGATTGCAACACCAGAGAGAGAACTCAAGGGGATAACATCTGACACTGCAACACCCAGAAACATGAATGACAATCTATGGCTAGAAAACCAAAGTACAGACATGGTGTAAATATACCCTGGAAATACAGTAGGATGGGTTTAGTATCAAGAGTTCAAGACAATATAGATGCTTTTTTCTGCCCCCCCATAGATGTTTCTGAGCAGCATTTCCATGTGCACCCCTGTTAAGCATGACCCAAATCTGGGGTACCTGGTTTTATAGACTGGAGGCTACAAGAGATTCTCTCTTGCCTTCATGACAATCTGCTTTTCATTCTGTGGAGCACCCTCTTCTGAAGTAATAAGTAAGTGTCATTTTAAAACCTAAAATATATATCACGCAACATAGTGAAAAGGGCTCTGCTGGAAGAATAAAGAACAATGGGCAGCAATTTCAAAACTAGGTATATATAAACCTCTGCTTGCATAATCATGCAAAGCAAGGAAATAAGCAAATGCCTTTTATGTGTTTAGAAGCCTGGAAAATAGAAAACATCACCCCTTTTGAGAAGAGGAATTTGCAGAGCTGTAGAGGAGACAGTAGGTATGAGTTCCTGATCTCATGAATGCCACAAGCACACTTACCAATGTTACAGCATTTGGCAACAGACCATCACTCTTACACTTCACCTACAGCTTCTCTGGCCATATATCCAGCATTTCTGGATACCCAGAAGCTTGATGATGGCACACAAGGCAACTTGTACAATGCATAGTCAGTGGGACTATTACCTCCTGGATCCCTTGGGCTATGCTTGCAGTGTAGACACGGTGAAAGCACAAGGCAATTCTGGAAATCCAGAGCAGGAATCACAACAGCAACTCTTGTATTGAATTTTAAGTATTAGGAACACAGGCACAAGACCTTCATATAAACCTGTGAAGGTCTTGCCATCCAGATATTTCCTGTTCCAGCACGGTAGGAGAGCAGCAAAACTTAACTAGAAATTATCTGTATCAAGGTGACTGGGAAATAGGTACCACTTGCTGCCTTCTGGAGCACATCACCTAACAGCGCTTACCTTACTGACCCTTTCAATCTTAACAAACTACACCCCTCTGAAACCAAGCACTCTTTCCTCAGTGCAAACCCTGCTCACACCAAGCCTGCTTTCACACTGAAAAGAGAAAATTAGGCTAAAATGGCATTTTGTGAAAACAGTTACAGATTCCTCAGCTTCCATCCAGAGAATGAGTTCTTTGGAACCATGGGGAAAGATCTTGACTTGCAGACGTTGTCCCTGAGGGGTAGATCCATGGCAACACACTTCAACCTTTGGGTACTGCTTGTGCTTGCTGGAGATGAAGGAGTTAAGCTACATGCTACTTTCTTTTCACCCACAAGCCAGTGAAGGCTACAGACCACTAATTCATGTGTTTATCTAAAGCTTCTGATGTTCCATGTGTTTTTGGGAAGGGTTTTGCTTTTGTTGTTTTTCAAACTAAGTTGTATTTTTCCCTTTAAACTGAGGGTAGGAAAGCTAAATCTGGTGGGCTTAGCTGCAATTTCCACACTGGTAAGTGTAAAGCACTGGCATTTACAAGCTTAGTGTCTCATACACACGTACATTACAGCTTAGCCAAAAATCTGCAAATATTCATTAAAATTCAGATGCAAATTCAGCCATATTTACAGCTGCTTCACATTTGCTTTCTGCAAATATTTGAGCACTTGTACTTTACTAGTACAAATACTAGTGAATAATGAATTCTCATTTCAAATAACCACTGAGCTTAATATGGTATGTTCGGTTATTACATGTGTTGCCCATACACTAACATTGACCCAGTGAGAAACACTGTTCGACCAGGAAACAAGCCCCACTCTGTGACTTCTACAATTAACAGTATAAAGCCCGAATATGAAATATTTCCACACTCATTAATGTGGAAATTTCACAGCACACCACAGAATTCAAGGAAACCTTACAGTATCCTTTAAACCTTACCTCTGGTGGTAATAAGCCTCAAAGAGCTCGAATGAGAGAAGGCTCTGAATGTCTGCAAGGACTGGCACAAAATCCCAGCATTTCGCACTGATTGAACAGGCCCTGTGAAAACGGCTGTTTAAGAAACAGGAATATTCAGCAACCCATCTCCCAGTGTTACAGAAAGGAGAAGACAATGATTCTTCTTTTCAAACCTCTATTAAAAGCTATTTTAATTTAGACAAGGCATTATTAAGTCCCATGTTTCAGCAGATTGTATCATAGAGATAATCTTTAATTTGAAATTACATGTTAAATTCTTAAATACTTGCATTTGATCTTTAGTAAATACCTCGGGAAGTATGTCTAGCAGCATTAATGGGGCAGAATCCCATTGTAGTCAATCAAGCAGCAGAGGAGAAAGCCCTTTGGCTCAAACTGAGCAGCCATCTTCTCCCTCCCAGTCCTTGCTGAGGTGGAAAAAAGGTGTGTTTTGGGTGTACCTGCCCAGCCAGCCCAAGTTAGATTGGCATTTTGTAAAGATCTATTGGCGTATGTAGATTTTTGCCCAGAACACTTCCCAGCACCACGCTCATACGATGCAAAGTACTACTCTGGGAGCTGGAGGAGTCGTTCTGTAGGACTTGTGCTGAAATCCATGTAGAACAGCCCGGCACAGTGTCTAGGAGCCTCTTCTCCCAGTTCTTGTAACACAGTGTCTTCAGAAAGAGGTTAGAGTTCCCAGGACACGCAGTTTTCAATGTGTGAGTAACTCCTGCACATCTGCCTGTTCTCTTCTGGGCTGTTTACCTCTTGTTTTCTTCATCCTTATGAAATGTCACTGAGCTCTAGGGATCTGCACAAGCAAGTTTTCAGGCTAGTAGTTACAAAATACCAAGCTGCAACGAGCTGTCCTAGATTAACAGGGGTTCTGCATAATTATTCCACTACAAGTCACACCTGAGTAATTTTTGAGTATCAATGAAAAAGGACATAACGCTTTAAGTATAACTGTACTTGAACTTAGCAGGCAATCTCTTCAACACTGACTCCTTGAATAGTGCCCTCCATTTAAATATAACCTACTAACTTCAATATCTATTCAGAGAGTGGATTTATACTGCCCAATACCTTTACATTAACTGTCTCAGGGGTGGGGGGGAGGTGGTGGTGGAAATTGTGTTGAAAAAAATTAAATCTTCTAATCCCAGCTCATACTCAGACTTTACACACATCAATCTGCTTTTACTCATTTCCCTTATATGCCATTTTAATTCCAGAAAGTTTCCACATTCCCATACTAAAGAAAAGAGTATGTTTAAGAAACGTTAAAAGCTTATTTTGTGGGTTGTTAATATAGGTACAATCTAAACAATGGATTTGAGGCTCTTGCAGAGGAAGAACCCATTTTATACATAATCATGTTTTAATGGACTCTGTTTGTAAACAGACGAACCCAGACAAGACTGAGCCTTTTTCCATCACTGCAGAACTGCGTGGGTAAGAGCACGTATTTTTAAAGCATGCTGTGAAAACCACTACCTACTGACGCAATGGTCATCACCAACTTCATTAAAGGTAACCATCCCCATCCCAGAGCCCTGATTCTGGCAAATTTCCTATAGATCTCATGGAAACGCTTAGCCAAGCAGAGATATCATTATCAAGAGCTGTGCTAGCATGTTTAAAGCAATCTTGCCCATAAATTCATGTATTTATTACTTGGCCAGATTTCATGGAACAAGCCACTCAGCATTCAGATTTTATCTGCCACACAAGTCAGCTGAAACAATCAAATGTCTAATGACCTTAAGGTTAAGGCAGAGGTCTAAGCATGATACTTCACTTGCTAGTTAATTATTTTTAGAGAATTTGACTGAATAGGTCCTATTGATCCCTTCATTATATTTTTACCCAAAATAGTGATAAAAAGTCCTAGACAGATATTACCTTTTTTCTCCCCAAGTCCAAGGATGTCTAACCCACCCCCGCTTCAGCTCGGCACCCACACATGGTGCTAGGCAGTGTGTTCTATCAGTACCTGGGGTGCACGCTGCAGCTGCCTGTGGCATCCTCCCTCTGACCTCCCCATGTCCCATCAAAACCCCTGCATCACCCATTCACAACCCCACATACCTTTAATATTCTCCTTGTGCACCCTGCAGCCCCCTACATGCCCCATCACCTTCCCTGCACCCCTTCAAAACCCCCACATTCCACTTCTTGTTGCTCCATCCATCATCCCTAAGCACTCCTCTGAATCCTGCACCCACACATACACCTCTCCACATCACCCTACATACCCTTGCATCTTCTCACATCACCCTCATGTCCCCTCTCAACCTCCCTCTCCTTCACCCTCCCCACAACTCTCCATACTCTACACAGGGCTTTTACACCCCCTTCATCCTCCAACACCTCCTCCATCCTCCCATCACCACCCTCTGCATCCTCTGTACTCCCCCATCCACCCCCCCTCCTCCTCCATCCTCTCTGGAGCTCCCCCTCAAAACCTCCATAAGGGAAAGGGCAGCATCAAGACCATGCTCTGGGGGGTTTTGGTGAGGGAATGCCTATAGAACATTGCTCTAGGACCAGATTTTGCTCTCAGAAGAGCAGAGCAGATCTCCACTTGCCTCACAGGTGCATAGGAGTGAATGAGAGCACCTCTTCCCAACACCAGCATGGTGTCCACAGTCCGCTCCTGCTGGAGCAAGGACTCCCGTGCTTTTACTTCAGCATAAACCCTATGTCATTACTCTTAAAATCCTGTGCCTCCATGGAGCTATATTTAAATTGACATTGATGAAAAAGCAGAACCTTTCTCAGGTTTCCTCGAGATGATTCATAAATAGGGAATTCAGGATGTTTGAAGTGGAAACTCACCCAAACGGATTTTTGTTTAGAAAACCATCATAACGTTTTCCAATTAACAGTGACCCAATTAGCATTCAAACATGGGAAGAACCCACTTTCAGTGCTACTTTTCCAGCCTTCAATCTACACCCTTCTACTTTGTTTAGACAGAAAACATATCCTGGTTTACCTGTATCAGTGTAATTAAAATAGTAGAATTAGCTCCCCATCATGGATGCTTTTCTGCCAGAATAAATGCGTTATACCAATAGAGCTTATTTATATACAGAAAAGAGAATAAACATCAGGTGTTACTAGCTACGCTTATACTTTACTGGCCTCAGAATTATACAGCACTGGCAAACACCCTTGGGGTGGTGAGCAGCTTTTCTAGCAGCCCTGCTTTGGGGTACTGCAGCACGAGGTCATTCCCACAGGAAGAACAGGGCTCCGAGGAGGAGTCCCAGCACCGGACAAAGTCACCCAGATCTTCCCCGGGCTCCTGTCAAACATCTCCAAGCGCCTGGGCTGACAGTGTTCTGCTGCTGAAGAGGGATGCGTGTACTGTCCATCGCAGCCTAACAGCATCCACAGTGGTTCATTGTAGCTGTGAAAGGCAGTTAGAAAATGAGATAACTCTGCTGCACCAACGAAGGTGCCCGTCGGCATCAAACCCGCGTTCTGGTGTAATTTTCTCGTCAGCAGAAGTTATTGATGCCGGTCAGGGTGAACCCCGAAACCCTGCATGTAAATGTGCTCAGACATTATCAAAATGCTTTTGGAAGGGCTCTCGCTAAGAGCTGGCGACACTTGCCTTTGCATCTCAAGCGGAAGATGACACCTCTCTGGGACCCCGCTGCTCCCGGCTCCGAGCTGCTGTGACGGAGGTGCGACGCTACACCAGCTAGCAGCCTGCCCTGTACAGGAAAGTAAAAGCCAAAGGAAAATAACACACAAACGCATTAAAAGAGAAAATAACTTTTTTTAGAAAAAGGTATTTTACGAGGGGAAAGCCCCCACCCCCCACTCGCCAGGTTATTGGTTATTGCCAGCTGCTTTAACAGATTTCTCCTGTGACTGGGAGGACTTTGGGAGTTACCAGACTAATGCAAAGAGGGGAGGGCTCCTCAGAGCAGCACACATGCGCTCCGTGATGCAAACAGCGGCTTCCAAAGCTAAAGTTTGTCATTAAAGTCGCTACTACCCAAAAAGGTTTCTAAGACAGCAGCTCCCAGCATGGATCCCCTTAATCCCGGGGTCGCGGTCTGCTGCCGGGGGCCGGTGCTCTCTTTCGAGGAGAATTCACACGCTCAAACACTGTTTCTGAGCAAACGGCAGAGCACGCCCCAGGCCCTGCTGCCTGCGGAGCCTGCCCAGAGCCGCTCTCGGGCATTGCTAACACCGCGAGGTAAACGGCTCCCGAGCGCAGCTCCCGCAGCGGGCTGCGGACGTTAAATAGCACCTTTCCGCTGGATGCCGCGGGAAGCTGAAGCTGCCGGAGCACGACCCACGGAGGGACACCACGAAGCGGGCAAAACCGGGGCTGTGGCCCGCCTTCAGCCTGGGGAGCCCAGGGGAAGCGGGACCGGCGGGACGCGGCTCCTCAAGCCCGGCCGGCCCCCGCCTGCCGCTGCCTAGGAGAGAAAATTTACACACGATAAAATAACTGTCCTTCTTTAATACTTTATGATCTGTGAAAAAATAATCACTTCATGGTCTGTTAAAAATAACCACTTGTTCGCCACTTACTCAGATGCGAAAGAAAAGTATTAAATTATACCGTAAACGCGATAGCAATAACCGGAGCCTGGTTATATCCAAACCTCTTAATTCGCCTCGGTGATGGACACAGCTTGTCGGGCTGTTAATTTAGGTCAATGCGCCAGTGAATCTACCTTTTAATTAAAAACGGCTGCTGTTTTCATGTGCACCGGAGCCGTTAGCTCGCAGCCTAACCATAAACAATGCCCAGGAGGTGACATAGAGGGTACAAACAACCCAAAAACCAGCCTGAGCCCAGCCCTGCCGCCTTCTCCCTCCCAGCCAGCTCGAATCCCCATCTTAAATAAAACATTTCCAACCAACTGCTTCTTTAAATAGATAAGTCATTTTAAGGTAAGAATATGAGCTTGCGCTCTCCTTACCCAGCAATGGCCATACCTTGTGCCTACAAGCACTCCACCGCTCATCCCGGAAGCTTATTTAATCTAGATAAGAGAACACACAAACACACACACGGGGCAGGGTGTCCCCGCCGCTCACCTCCGCATCCGGCTCCTCGCTGCACCGAATCCGGACCCCCGGAGCATGACGAAAAGGGCAGACGAAAAGAACCGGGAGCAGCCATGTCATTAGCAGGGCGAGCTCGTCAGAGATCCACCTCGGAGCGGGAAGGCTCGGGGCTATGTTTAAATAAAGCCCGTACATATCGTCAGCGCAGCTCCTCACCCTTCGAGACGCTGTTTCTTGCTGTTACCGGGAGATGAGCCGGCTCCAGTGTGCGGCTGCGTCGGGTTAGAGACGGACTCGCTCCCCTCAGACGAGGCATTCCGGCTGCGCCGCCGCAGCGGCCTTTAGGGCACCGACGAGTCCCTGGCTGCTAATTACCGCCTTTAATTGGGAGGCCCGACTAATTACCGCGCTGCAGCAGGAGCTCAGCCCGGGCCCCCAGACCTTCCCCGTTGTCCGCCACCTCCCAGCCGAGCAAGCAGTGGCAGCACAGCCTCTGGCCCCACTCCCCTTCTCTCTCTGCCTCTTACCGCTTCCTGCGGTGCTGCTGGTTTTTAGCAGCAGGACGGCGGTAATTGCATGTCTCAGTGGATGCTCTATAATTTGATACCTCGATGGAAAATGTCCAGCAGGGATTTGGGGAAAACAAGCGAAAAAAAGAAGCAAAGAGAAAAGCAAAGCCCTGCGGCTTCATGATGTGCGCAGAGACCCGGGGACAGCGACGGGCACTGAGCAGAGCGGCTGGGCCTTGCCCTGTGCAGGGCCGCACTGCAGGACGGGCAGATAGACAGACAGACAGAAAAGATCCGTGAGAGCCTCGGCACCCGATGGGAGAAGTGACTGGCTCCGTGATGCTGCCGAACGGGAGTGATTTGCTCGAGCTGTCAGACTCCCTGCTACCCTGTGCGGTCTGAAAAAGCATCATTTAGGATGCTCAGCGCGGAATCGAAATAACTGATTTGACAGCAGTTAACGTATCTTTTAAACGCGAAAGCATCCGAATTCGCTAGAGAAAATCTGCCTGCGAGCTCTTGCCTCTCCTGGTAAAGGCCAGGCCGAGCCGTCAGGGAAAACGACTGGAGAATCTGCCCCAGTACTGGCTTTCGCCTGTCCCTGTGGATCTGCCTACGAACTTGGACTCGGCTCTCTAACCTGCCTCCGCGGGGGAGAAGAAATAAAAGAATAAAAACAATCAAAAGCATTACACTTCTCACAGCAATAGTTCATAAAATACTTTATTGAAATAAAGTAAATATCTTCGCATTAATAAAACCGATCATAAAATGCAGTTTTCGAATAACTAGGGGCACCACAGGGTTTTAGACAGCGAGTAGATGTGTCAGATGGGATCCAGTGTCCTCCCAGCCCCTCCGGGCCCTCGCACACAACACCGGTGGCTGTGGCGCAGCGCTCCGTGGGCGCGGAGAGGAGCGGCGGGGATGCGACCGGCCCAAACGCTCAGTTCACCGGAGGCCCAAGGCGACCGTCGCCATTAACTGGGGCCGCCCTTCGCCCCCGTCCCGCCGGAGAAGTGCGGGGCCGGCAGCGGGCTCGGCGGGCAGCGCCCGAGGGGCGGCAGGGCCGTCGGGAGGGCCCGGGCCGTCACCCTCACTCCTCCTGGCTGACCTCGGCCGGCGAGCCCAAGCTCTCGGGCGGCTTCTCGGCGTCCCGGGCTCGCTCCTGCTCCGAGAGCTGCTCGCTGCTGGGGATGGAGTTCTTCTTGGGGCGGCCCTTGGGCTTGGTGGGGGACTCCAAGCCTCCCCCCTGCAACACCTGCGGAGCGAGGAGGGGGCAGAGGAGGAGGGAGGCACCCCTATAAAACCGTGCTGCCACCGTGAACACCCCTCTCCACCGTGCCCCGGAGCAAAGCACAGCGTCCGGGCAGCAGCCAGGGCAGCAGCCGTGGCTGCCGGTGTTGCTCCCCCCGGGGGCAGAGCTGCAAGGCCGGGCAGGCTCGGACCGGGAAAAGGGGTGTCCTTAAGACTGGTTTTTAGCATCATTATTATTAGTAGTAATATCTTTCAGGCAGGGCTGTCCCGCAGAAGGACAAGCCTGCGGGGCGCGGTGCGGCCCTCAGAAGGGGCAGACTCGGGCACTTACTATTTTCTTCCATTTCATGCGCCTGTTCTGGTACCAGGTTTTCACCTGGAGCTGGCTGAGCCCCAACGATTCGGCCAGGTCTATTCTGCGGGCGAGAGAGAGAGGCAATGAGCCCCGGCAGCTTTTGTCTCGGCTGGCAGCCTTACTCTTTCTTCGGGAAAAACGGGCCCCCGTCTCCTCCCGCCCCCGGTTCGCAGGGTCCTACCTGTCGGGCGTGGAGAGGTATTTCTGCTTTTCGAAGCGCTTCTCCAGCCCCATGAGCTGCAGCTCGGTGAAGACGGTGCGGCTGCGGCGGCCCTTTTTGGCCTTGCTGCCCGGCTCCGGGGGGCCCGGCTCCAGCTTGCCACGAAGGTGCAGCTCCAGCGGGAGATGGGGCGAGGCGGAGCCGCCCTGCAGCCCCGAGCCGGCCGCAAGCAGCGCCGAGCCCAGCCCCGAGCAGCCCAAGGGAGCCAGAGGGAACTTGAACACGGCGGCCGGCTCCGCCTTCAGCACCGCTGCGGGAGACAGGGACCGTCAGCGTCGGCAGCCCCCGGCCCGGCCCCCGCGGACCCCCGGGGCTGCAGGGTGCTCGGCTGCTCCGCGGATCCGACCCTGACGGGAACCCGGGGTCCTTCTCCTTCCGCGGCAGCGAGCCCCAGAGGCCGGCGGGTACGGAACCAGCGGCGGGGGTCGGAGCCTGCCCTGCCTGAGTCCCCCAGCACCATGGTGCAGGGTCACGCTTTGCCCTCCAACCGGCAGTTTCTAATTAGAGAATGGCTTGGGGGTTACAAGTGGAAACAGTTTAAATCCCCCGAAAGCGTCCCCCTCCAACGCCACCCGACAGCTGCCCGCGGCGGCGGCGGGGCCCGGGCACGGGCCCGGGGCTCCCTCAAGAGTGTTTGTCAGAACATTTTCTATCAGGGAACAATTTCTATACCTCTCCGTGAATCGCAGCCCCACGGTTTTCCCTTGGGGGCAGGGAGCAATTCCCGAGGAGCAATCCAACGAGGAGGAGGAGGGAGAGGATGCAGATACTCTCGGCCGCGGCCTCGGCCACGCAGCCATCCCGCAAGCCGGGGGACTGCTGCCTGGCCCGGCCCAGCTCCTTTCTCCCCGGCTCCCTTCCGCTAACTGGCTGCGGCCCCAGAGCGAGCCCGGTGGCTTGGAAAAGCCTTTCCGAGGAGTCCTTGGGGACTCCTTCCCCTCGGCCTACGCCGAAACTGCCTCTCTCCCTTTTTACAGGGCCTGATCCTGCTCCCGCTGAATCCAGACCGCGAGGGCTATAAGGAACCTTGAATCGGCTCCACCATTTCGAATCGTTCTGCCTATCTTAAAAACCGGACTGATTTACAGAAATTCTAACGTCTCGCTGTGGGGATGACGCTTTCCCCTTTCTCTTTCAAAAGCAGAGCAAGAACTCGGGATCCTCCTATTCCGTTCGATTCTACGGATAAAAAGCGACGTCTCCGCAGATGGAGATGGCTTGGGGAAAGGAGAACTTTTGCAATCGCACATTAAATTCTGGCGTTTGAAATATATTAAATACTGGCGTTTAACAATAAAACAACTATTAGTTAATAAACTGCATTCGTCCTAGATACTGTATCAGACTGCATAGACCTCGCTGGCTCCCGCTTTAAATAAATATATATAAATACTACATATTAATACTATATAATTATTACACAAAAGTACTATATATAAATATTTCTGCATTATATATAAATATAGTCTATCATATATTTAAGATATAAATATAAATTATCTCGGGTATCCAGCCAAATCTGTCTCCGCAGAGCAGCCCTACAGATACAGACCCCGCTGCGCAGGCTCCAGCAATTCACACCTCATCCAAAAACACGTAGAAGCACCCGCTCAACAGCAACATTTTCCCCGTGAAAGTCAAGGGCCACGCTCTGCAAGCGCCGTCGGAGCCTGCAGCCGCTCTGTTCGTGTCAGGCTCCCGGCTGGAGCCCCCGCGAAAACTGCCGAGACCCGGCGGAGCGCGCACGGCCGGCAAAGCCCGGCAGGCATCTTTTTTAGGCAAAATTCACGTCTTTTTTCTTCCGGGAACCAGCGCTAAAACGCGCTCGAGTCCATCAGCGGGAAAAATCTCCCCGCCTCGCCGCCCCGTGCCCGCAGCCGCTCCCCCCCCGGCCGCGGGGGCTCCCCCTGCTCCCCCCGCGGACGTACCGAGGTGGTTGTGGTATGGCCGGGCGGAGAGCAGCGCCTGTACCCCGAACTTGAGCAGCTCCCCGGCCGGCGCGGCTCCTTTGGCGTCCGGGGGGTCGGTGAGAATCTCCTCGATCATGAAGCTGCGGTAGCGATGCGAGCGGTGGTCAGGGAAGGCTTCAGCCGGGAAGTAGTGCGCGGCCCCCAGCTCCAGCGGGTGCTGCATCGTCGCCGCCGCCCCGGGATCGGGGAGGGGGGGAGCCGGGGCCGCCCTAGCGCAGCCCCCCGGCCGGCAGCCGGGCAGCGGGGCGCCCCGCAGGGGCTCTGTCCATTGCCCCGCCGCCCTTACACTGCCCCTGCGGGCCGGGCCCGCAGTGGCCCTCCCAGAGCGAGTGGCCCGGGACCGCCCTGAGCAGCGCGGCGGACCGGAGCCGTTACCGCCGCATGCACACGGGGCGCGGCACCGGGGAGCGTCTCTCCACCCCGGGACGACACGCAGCGGCCTATTATAACCGCCGGCCCCGGCGGGGCTGTCAGCGCTGCGGGGGGAGGGCGCGGGAGGGGCTGCGGAGGAAGGAAGGGGCCGGGGCGGGCGAGTACCTGGAAGCGAGAGGTTACAGCAGAGCATTTGATCCCATGCCATATAAAGCAAATTAGCCTTTCTGCCCGCCGCGGGACAGCAGACACCCAAACAAGAGCTGGCCCCTTTGGAGTGTGGCCCCTGCCCCATCCCCTCCCCAGTCCCCAGCCCTAGCCCCGGCCTCATCCCCTTCCCAGTCCTCATCCCCGGCCCCATCCTCGGCCTTGTCCCCATCTTCATCCTCGTCCCAGTTCCTATCCCTATCCCTATCCCTACCCCTACCCTTATCTTCATTCCAGTCCTCGTCCATGTTCCTTGGCGGGGAGCCGCGGACACACGGAGCCCCCAGAGCACCTCCCCCACACCTGGCCGCGCCTCCTGTCCCCAAGACCGGCTCCCCCCAGGGTCCAGCCCCGCGCGCCCGGCCGCGGACCCAAACGTCCCTTCGTCGGGGAAGGGCCTTTCGCCTGCGGCACCACCGGCGGCTCGGAGCCCCCGGGGCAGCCCCGGTGTTGTGGTGGGGGGAATCCAGGGCCCGGAGGAGCCGGCGCAGCTCTGGGGGAGGCGGGGGCCACGCCGCCGGTCTGGAGTCGGGGCTGCCCCTCGAGGGAGCCCGGCCCCGACGCCTTCAGACACCGGCTCCCCCCGGGCCTCGGCCCAATCGCTGAGAACTACACGGAACTGATCAGGGAACGAAACAAAGCAAAGCACGAAGAGGAGCGTTCCCATAGACTTTTACAGCCTTTTCACGAATGTTTTGCTCTGTACAACGGGATTCGTTTATTCCTCTTTAGCCCGTGTCACGCAAGACAGCAGATAATAAACGAGCCGGCCCTTCGCGTTTCTGACGTAGTTCGTGCAAGATTTCTGCGCGAGTGTCCCAACTCTCGTGATCCCCGGCAGGAAATGTGGGCACTAACGGATTAGAGGGAAGATGATTCGGTGGAGCCCCCGGATGCCGGCCGGAGGGTCCCCGCCGCAGGGACAGCTGCCAGGGGCCGGGGGTGGGTTTTGGCCGGGCTCGGCCCCCTCCCCACGGCGGGAGCGGCACCGGACACGCGGGTCCCACAGGATATATCCCACGGTCTCATCCCAGCCACGACAGAGCTGGCCCACAAAGGGGGACGGGCGTCGGGCTCATCCCCGGGAAGGGGAGGGAAGCTCAGCCTCGTCCTTATGGTTTTCTACCCGAAAAAAAGGGATTTCGGCCGCTACCGGCTCCCGCGGGGCTGGCGAGGATGCAACCCGGCCCCGCTCCATAAGCAGGGCGGGTCCGCTCCGAGGGTCCCGCACGGTGCCCCCTGTGAGCGCGGTCGCCGAGGGACGTATCCCCGGCCCCACGCTGACCGCCGCGCTCCGCGGCCCCGTCCCTCAAGACGCAGAGGGGACCCGCAGAGCCGCCGGCGCAGCCAGGGGGAAACCCACAAGTCCTGGCGGCGGGGACCCCCGGGCCCGTAACTGTAGTTAAATCGTGAAGAAGAGATCACGGGGACGGGTTCAGGGAACGACGCAGGACACGAGGCCGTGCTGCTTGCTCTTGTTCGCCTTATTTCAATGCTACTGCCCTGTCCTCTCAGCGGACCCGTTCAATCCCTGCGCTTGACAGAAGAGGTGTTTTTTTGAATTAATTTATGTTCTGTACTTCCACTGCCTTCCCAGATAACCTGTTCCATGTGTTTACCGCCGCTTGGACGGAGCGGTTCAGCACGGATTTTCCTGGTTTCTCCGCGTTTCTCCCGTTCAGAACGACGCTCCTCGCCCCGTGGAACACGAACGAGCTGGATCTCACCCCATGGGCTCTCCCCGGCCTCCCGCCGCCCCGGCTCCTGCTCTTGTCTGCCCATCTTTTGTTTGTATTCTCTATTTAGATCACAAGGCATTTTCATGCCAAAGTGCTGATTTCTAACGGCCGAAGCAAAAAGGGCCTTTGGAGCGATTGTAATAAATAATAAGGAGAATAATTATGATTAAAGTGAGAAGAATTTGGGCCATATTCAAACGCACATAAATCCACATCGGATTGTTTAAACAATCTCACCTCCGAGACCAGCGCACTCATAAACAAATAGCATGTATAGAATTAACTACCAGCTCCCTCCCACACCTTGGTGGTTTGGTTTTTTTGGTTTTGTGTTTTTTTTTTTTTCTTTTAAAATAAACCAAAGCTCACTAGTAATTGCAAATATTTAAACCCTCATCCCCATCTCTGCGCTGGTCAGGCTCAGTGCGGTACAGAGCTGGTGTCATTTCCCAGCGCAAGGAAATTACCTGTGATCATGTCAGGATTTACAACCTTATAACCTGGTGAAACATCAGCCCCGAGGTCGCTTGTGTGATGGGCACGGGCGGCCTGAGGATCCCATCCCGAACCAGCCCCGGGAGCGGGTGTGTATATATATATATACATATGTATGTATATACACACAACAAAAAATAACCTTTACGCAAAAAGCTCATATTGTAAGATTTTGATGCCGCACTGTGAGGAAGGATGAACTCCCTCACCCGCTGCACTCACAGTCGATAATTTAAACTCGTTGCAAAGCAAATTTTATAGTTACAAGTCCATCGATCAATGGCTTTTTAACTGTGACTCTTACAGTGTTTACAGGATTTGTCTCATGCCCCGAGCTCCCACCGAGCACCTGAGCCCGACCCGTTTCGTGGATCCAATCCTGAGCGTCACCCACCCCCTCCTTCGGAAACAGCAGCATTTCGGAGGGGAAGTTCGGCAAAATACGTGGGGTTTTAGGGAGGAACGCGATGGACGAGCTGCAGGCCCCACTTTTAATACACTTTTTCCAACACCAACAATCCCAACAACCAGAAGGGCATCCCTTTAGCCTGCAAAAAAATGCTCCTCGTTTACTGAATGTTGGTTTCGTGGTTTTGTTTCTGTTTCCTTGCACAAGGGACAGATTTTATGTGACTGTTAAAATCAGATCATTTCTAGACTTATTTATTTCAAAATAATTTTATAGAGATGTATGTAACCGGTTTCATAATTATCAATACATTTTATCGCATTACGAGGCTCTTCCAATCTTCGTTTTGTTTAAAAGTGGAACGCGTTTTTATAGGCTTCTTTCGCGTACTTTTAAACTTCCGATATCTCGATAGAGGTCTCTGGTTTAACGGGACAACATAGAAGAGGATGGCTGCTCAGCCGGGGAAGATTTTGCTGTGAAGAAGGGACCGAATTCCTGCAGTGATTTGAATTTCCTCGCCGGGGTCGGAGCTCCTTTGCTCCGCTGGTTGATCACCGCTCCGATGGGAAGAAGGGTTCTCCTGAGGTCCGCACATCCCGGCCCCTCGGTTACGTTCTGCCGGTGTTCTCCTAAAGCAGAGAGCACCGGAAGGGAGCTCCCGGGAACGGTCCCGCCGCTCCCCCGGGCTCCCCGCCCGAGCTCCGCTCGAGGCTCTCACCGCGACGTCTGAGCGCTCTCCCCTCCATCTCCCGCCGCGGGGAGCTGGTCACGGAGCCCGGCGGGACCTGCGGAGACCGGGGCTGCGGGACCGGTGATGACCCTCGGGGCACTGCGGAACCGCATCCGCAGCCCCGCGGCTGGAGGGTGCCCGGGGGGATCACAGCGGTCCAGACCCCCCCCTTCTTCCGACACTTCGTATTCAGGAAATCCACAAAGTGGTACGAGGAGAGTGGAAAACGTGACATCACGGGCTAATTGGGAAGGAGCATTAGGACTGAGGGAATAGCTCAGTCCTGAGTAATAGATTATGCTTAATGGCTGAGTAAACGCACCATCAGCGTTTAAACACGTATCCCTCTAAAAATGATTTTCTGCAAACACCTGGCCTCATCTGACAGTTTCGCTATTTAGTTACCTTTGTAAGTCACGTTTAGAGGATGCAATTAGGTCTGAGCCAGGGCTGCGGGGAGCTGCGCCCCGGCCCCTTCATTCCCCGCCCCAGAAGGTGCATCACCCGTCCCCTGCTCCACACACTTCAAACCGCTCCACGGACCATGTGCCACTCATTGCTCCCAGAGATATACAAGCATAAGGAAATCAACCCTAAAGTACTGTCCAAATACATTTAGTTTATATCGATAGAACAGCCGGCAAAACCAGAAGGTCCCCACACGCACGACCTCCATCCCCACCAGTCTCTGAGGAAACCTCACACCAGGTGTCACACTGTGCTGCCCAGTGCCACCACGCACCCATCCATGCGACTGAAGCACCTCTTCCCTCGCATCGTCTTGTTTTGCAGAACACCAGAAGAGTACAGTGAGTAAGACCCCCACTGTGAACCCCCGCATCTAGTTCACAAACAAGGGATGTGCTTGGGAACACAAACCAGTAACTAGCTACAAACGCGACTGGATTTTCGTCTGGACAGTATTCCTTGTGACAGCCTTTCTTCTGTGAATTGATTTCCAGTTATGAAGAGTTCTGTAAATTCTGAGGCTCCTTTACCAGCACTGCCATGAGCGCGGCGGCTGCAGCCCCCAAGAACAGCAATGGATTAGTTAAATTAGACTTTGCCTTGTTGACAGTGTCTATAAGCATCCTTCTCCACTCAGAGCTGCTATCAGGGAGCTTGCGGTGGCATGCACAGCCCTCGGACTCCACTCAGTGCTCAGCATATATCCCAGGCTTCATATCAAAACTAATCTTGCACAGTGTGGCTGCAACTGGAGTGGTGGATGTGGACCTCAGCACGAACACTGCAGGCAATAAATGCGTTTTGCAAATGAAGGTTAAGAGGTATATATATATATATAAGTTAAACAGGGGTGCATTAGTTCAGTAAATAAAACACTCAATCTGGAACAGCACCTAGGGCTGCACTACCCATCCCTAGACGCTAAAGGAGTTTCAGGCAGAAAACAACGAACTGTCCTTATCACTATTGTACTAGCTGGAATTTAAGCAAGTTCTGCATCTGCTGCAAAGTTAAGGATGCCCTTAACGATACCACATTAGCCCCGTGGCTATAAACACTTCAGTGTGTGCCGAGGTTATTCACTGTGTGTACAGTCGGCCGACTGGAATAGGGCTGTTTATAGTTCATAAAATTAAGTTAATGACTACATCTGTGCAGAGCTGGGGCCTTCAGGTTTTAAAAGTGAAGAAACAGACTAAAATCCCTGCGTTCTTTGGTTTTACAGTCAGCTTCCAGCCAGCTTTGCTTCCCAGTTCTCAGGCGCTACGTCAGATCTGGACAGTTTGGGTTTATAGGTCAGCAGGGAGACGCTGAAGACTTTTAACACAATAAGGGCTAATTGAAACATTTGATTTAAAAATACAGGATGTTTCATACATATTAAAATCACATTAAAGCTGACGTCCCAGTCTCTCACAAGCACCAGTCTCTCACAGCAAGTTAAACCCCTCTAAGTTAGAGAGCCTATTTTAGTTTTTGTTAAATGCCAAACAATAAAAAACAACGAGGTGATGAAGGGGTCCTTCCTGTGAGTTGATGTCTTGCACACACTTTTCATCCGTACGTGTATCTTGTTCCAAAATATAGGCACAAAAACATCAAAGTGCTCCCACAGTAGGGATTAGGGACAGAAACTCTTCTCATTCCTATAGAAACTAATAGCCCTGGCACAAGTGAGGGTTCTGGAGCCTGGGCTCACCAAAAGGACAACCACACAGATCGAAAATACTTCAGAAAACTGTTCTAAAACTGAACAACCGGATGTCTGAAATCTCTTAAATGGCTTCTATAATCGAAGAAGTTTCCCTTTGTGACACAGACTGCAGAGGGCAGTTAAGATACCTGGGTTCCCAGACACCAAACACTCCGAAACAGAGTATCATTAACCACACCAGGACAGAATTTCTCCTTTTCTTCTAAATAAAAGTGCACCACGCAGACGAGGATTTCTGTATGCTGTTTGTGCTCCTAGGACTCTTTACCTGTTTTAATTTCCATAGCATGGGTGAGATTCAACGGATTCTTAAAACCCCATTGTAGGACCCTTAGTCGTAACCTAGTAGATGAGGTTAAACATTCAACAAAGGTACTTGTGCTCGGCGTGAGGGATGCAGGTGATGGGGCTGGGACATGCTCTCCTCGCTTCATCTGAGTGGGGAGCCATGAAGAAACACAGATGCCTGGTGCTGATGTACTGAATTTAACCAGAGTCCCCAGGTTTGGTCCTGAACCAGCTGGCACTGGTGGCAGTTGACCCTGGCTCCATGAGAGCAGGATCTGTGTTTAAGGGAACCTGATTTTCATGGGAGTTGGCAGGAAGGCAGCAGCACTGGTTTGCAGGTGTATGCATGTGGGCTCACAGCCTGGTTTTCAGGCCATTTCACACAGCTCCCTAACACCCAGGAGAACACCCCTGATGCTGAGCACCAACCTGCGTGAAGATCCTGCGCATTCTCTGTGTAACTCCTCAGGTCAGGGCTTTGCTTACTGTGTTCTGCTCCAAAACCAACCCAGGACACAGATCACTGCAAGTGAAATCAACACTCCAGCTCAGGTCCTGTGCCCTGCACTGACCCTTCCCAGCTCACACCATTGGCTGTCCATGGACACAGACACACTATACCGTGATACTTATGTCTATGGAAAATCTGTCCCATCCATTCACCTAGCCTGAGATGGAAGAGGGAAAGGGAAAATTTTCCTGCAGTCATCAACTTCTGCCTCCTGCATCCCACTCCATAGAATCACAGCATCATGGAATGGTCTGGGTTGGAAAGGACCTCAAAGCTCATCCAGTCCCAACCCCTTGCCACAGGCAGGGACGCCTTTCACTAGAGAAGGTTACTCCAAGCCCCATCCAACCTGGCCTTGGGGCATCCACAGCTTCTCTGGGCAAACTGTGCTAGTGCCTCACCACCGTCACAGGGAAGAACTTCTTCCTTCTATCTAACCTGAACTTACCCTGTTTCAGTTTAAACCCATCACCCCTTGTCCTATCGCCACAGTCTCTGATAAGAGTCGCTCATCCTTGTAGCCCCCCTCAGATATGAGAGTTCAGTATGGTTTTCTTACTGCTATTCACGGACCAGCCTAATTTAGAATGAAACAGGGTATTAGGAAGGTCGTATTTTGATGAAAAACTTTAAAAGAAGCCATGTTAATAGAGACCAATCTTTATACAGAAAACTCCCCTTAAAAGTGCGAGATTTTAAGAGATTCTTTCATCATTCATGCAAAGGGAACTACCAGTATTAAGACCGCCTGAGGCCCCGGCGGGTGGGCGTAGCTCGGCTCCTCTTGCCGTGCTTCTGCGCTCCCGGGGCCGGGCGGGCGGCGGCGGCCGGGACCCGGCGGGAGCAGCCGGGGTGCGGGGGCCCTCTGCCGGCACCGGCGCCACCACGGCACCATCCCGGGGCTCTGCGCCGGCTCCGGGGCCGTCCGGCAAAGGGGAGTCCCGGTTCCCATCGCAGCCTCGCCCCGGCAGCCCGGGAGCCGGGGGGCTGCGCTCCGGGTTAGTGTGTTCTGTTATGCAGAAGCTGAGAACAATCACTCACCCTGCAACGGAAACATCTGCAAAGGAAGCTGCAGAATAGAGAGAATATTCATAGACTCATAGAAACAACTTTCAGATCATCGAGTCCAACCGTTCCCCCAGCACGGCCAAGTCCACCACTAATCCATGTCACAGAGGACAAAAGAGAGAGGGACTAAATATTAGTGTAATAGGGAGATTCACGGAAGAGCAAACCTGAAGAGACAGCCTGCTGCCAGCAAGGTGAGCACAGCAACACCAGCTGCTGAAGGTCGGGCCTCAAAGCCACACAGCAGGGCAGCAGCAGGCCCTTTCTGTCCCCATTTCTACAGCTTTTTTTACACATTGGTACACTTCTGGAGAGCCAGAGTAGCCTACAGCCTCCCAGCTGCTGGTGCTTGTACCTAGGCCACAGCACCAAACACCAGCATCATCAGGAAACAACTGCAAACACTTCAATATTAAAGGAAGATTCAGCAGTACACTACTATTAATGCAAATCTGTCCATTAGTTTTAAAAAGAGCCCTTCACTTACTCAGAAGGATCAGATTCAGACCATGCTTATTCCCCTCATATCCCAAACAAAGTTCCAACTAATGATTCTTTTTTTGTTATATCACAGGATTTTGATACAAAAAAGTAAAGTTCCACTTAACGCATTTCAATGAATGGCAACATGAGTACAGAAAAGCTGCAATTTTAACAATGACAGTAAATAATAAGAATCATTATTGTCAAGAGGGTTTTGCATGTAACTGGCAATACCAATACATCTGCACATCCAACAGCTGAGGCACTGGCTCTTGTGGGTCATCAATAGCCTTTGAGACACAGCATGTAAGTACCTGCACACCCCTGCTCAGTTACCGCTGAGACTGTGCCCAACAACCCTGAAAGCTCCCACATCTCACCCTGGGAGTAATGCCTTCCAGCACATACAGTGAGCTAAGATTAATGGTAGAGACATGTGACAACCCCGTGTCTTTTCATGATGTCTCCCTTGCCACCCCGCCTATGGAAGAGCAACAGCTCAGCTGAAGGACAGAATTCCTCTTCCAACACCCCACAGCAACAGAATATTGCATGAACATCAGCTGCACTGTACTCCAGGCTGCTCACACCAAGATGCTCAGCACAAACCAAACATGAGAGAGACCCAGAACTACGTGCTGTGAAAGAAGCGAATCATCCTACAGCCTTTTTTTGGGTCTTTTAAACTATGTCCAAGTTTCTCCAGTCTTCTTTCAGCATGCAAGCTGGTGATGCTCTGCTGAGGGACCAGACTGGTAATTCACGTGTGGAAACTCAGGATTAGCTTTTCTCTCTGGAGGACTTCTTGAATGACTGGCTTTTGAGTCCTAAATGATAGCAATCCTCTAACAAGTTATGGAAGAGCCTTTGAGCTTGACATTTTTATAAACACCAACCTTTTTATCCTCAGTGTTTGTTGTTTAAGGAAATCCCTTCTAGTTCTTACGCATGTATAATATATAAAACAATTGAATTAATACCATATGAGGGTAAAGGGGGGAAAAATCACATCTACAGCCAAAATAGTTCAGAAAAACTGTACAGCTGGCTTTATGATTGCCTATAGAGACTTTATATTTTGTTTAGACATTGGTGTTAATACTTCATATAGATTATGTGAAGTAGAGATTACAATAATACGTGCTGTGTACTGTATAATTTATTAACTATTAAATGCAATTCTTATGTTTTACAGTTGTGAGTTATAACTAAACAGAATCCAAACTACCAGCAAATGAAGATTTCTGTTGTTCTTTTCTTTTTCTTTCTGGATTAAACTCTTTTGTGGGGCAGGGTGCAGATGGACCCAAAGCCAAATATTCACACACTCACTGTCAGCAAGCTGAGAGCTCAAGCTTTATACATTTAAATATCTTTTATATTCTGCACATGTATAAGATCTGCTGGTGAAGTTCCAAATCAGGGATTACCTGTCTAGCTTTGTGCTGTGCATGAAAGGAAGATTTTGGCAACTGAGGTAAGGAAGGCAGCAGGGATACACTTCCACTTCCTTGGAAATACAGGGATGCCAGAGGAAGGCCTAATGGCTGTTTGACACCGAATAGCGTCAGTCTTATAATGAACTGCCCTCAAAACTAGTGTTGTAGCTTCTTGACCTTGCTCAGTGAGACCCCAAAATACTTGTGACAGCATGGACCTACAGGCAGGCCTAGATACAATGCTGAGACTCTCTTGCTTGCAGGCCATGCAGAACTCCATGCAGGTAAGAAGAGCTGCTGCTACTGTGCCTGAGCTGTGAGATCAGAGCCCCTTTGCTGTGTCTGTGCAAGCAGCGGGCAGTGTGAGAGTGAAAACCAGGAGAGGCATCTGAGAAGAATATAAGGAAATAGCTGTGCAAGTAATTAGGGGCAGGAGGAAAGGATCTATTAATAAAGATTAACCTACTAACACTGGTTTCCTTGGTTCCCTATGTAGTCAGTGGATTCTCATGTGCAACCTGTAACTCAGGTAAACTGTCCTCCTAAAACTCAAACACTGTCTTTTGTGAATGCTAGGCTTGGTCTCCCCTTAGCAGGGACACCCATAACTTGGCAGTCCTGGGGTAATGATTTGAACTGATGATTTTAAAGGTCTTTTCCAACCTGGTTGATTGTAGCAGGTTGATTGTAGGACTAGCAGATCCTAGTCAGAGATGCTGTGGTGCAATGAGATTCAGAAACACTTTTACTTGCAGGCAGCTGAAGAGTAGCATATATCAAGTGAAAAAGTCTTGTGGTTCCCTCATCTCAGTTCTCATCTACAAATACTACTTGATGCTAGACTGCCCCAGATAGTTTTGCAGGAAAACACCTGCAAAACATTTTAGTTTATGGCCAGTACAACCACAACCTTTCTGTCAGCCCATTCTGTCTGCTTTGCATCAAGGAGCACCAGGAACAGTGGGCTGAGGGTCCCCACCAAAGACATTCAAATGACACTAAAAAGCTGCGCTGTTTTACTTGAGAATTAGTGATATTTGTCACTCCCATGCCCCATGCCTGGAGTTTACACAGCAGCATTTAAGTGAACAGCTTTACAGGGGAGAAAGGAGGAACCCAAATAAGGAGTAAACCTGGAAATCCTGAGGAACTAATAGAAGGTGAGATTATCACACTCCAGGTATGTTGGCAACCGTGGTGAACACATTCCTTCTCCAGCTGCAGGCAGCTGCTGAGGTAGCCAGCCACTACCTCCTCCCCTGCTTACAGCTCACTCATCCATCGTCAGGACTCAGGGAAAAAACAAGTCTTGGCCAGATCAGGCTCTTATTCCTCATGGATATTCAGCATCTGGGGCTCTATCCAGCAGCTGAATCACCATAAGGACTTTGGCAAATTATACTTTTCAATAAATTGTATTTCACTTTGACACGTTTTATTGTTTACAGGGTTTACTTGGGAGATGAAACAAAAGTTAATTGCATCAACTGATACGTCAAGAAAATGGATTGATTTGATATTCCCTCCAGATGGGCTTCCTTTGCGTGGCAGCGTGCATACCACATCTGAAAGAAGGGAGACAGGATACGTTAGGAAGGCACATTTGAGCCATCAGACTGACACTTCTTTATTACAGTGTATTTATTTTTTATCATGTGCTTTGACAGAAGTCTCATAAAGTGTTACGCTCCTTCTGTAGGGTCAAAGTCTTGTGACCTTCCATGATTTTAGAGAGAAGGAACATAATTTTAGAGGGCATGTTTATTATTTCTGTAAACAGTCTGTTTTCCATGCCAAGAGAACAGTTTTTCTGTATGTACTTAGATGACAGCTCAACTTTACTGGCTCACTTTCCTGACCAAGTCTTGCCTGCCAAATGTTTTTGATCATAGTCTGGCAAACAAAACAATATTAATAGTAGAGCTGAACAAATAATCTCCAGAAAACTGCTGATTTTTTTTAAACTCTTATTGCTTCCATAATATCCATGAATCAAATGCAGTTTCCTTGAGTTCAATCACAATTTTAAGGCACCCTATTTCTTATTAAAAACAAAATAACTCAACTTTGTGGAATCAGAAAAGCCACTTTCAGCTAGTTGTAGCAAAGCAGGTCCATCACATGATGTTCCTTATGTCTCTGCAGAACCAAGTGTCCATGCTGCTCCAGCACGAATGCTTGCCAGTTTAAACTCTGGGCAGGCAGTGTCCAAATGTGCTTTTACTGGCACAGACGTTCATGGATGGTAGACAGGACCACAGCCAAAACAATTTCTGCTATGTGCGCTGAGGTAACCTCTTTTCCCCTCAAAAGGTGAAGCTGTATTTTAGATACACCTTTCTGAATGTCCTGCCTTCATGCAGGATCTGATGCTCAGTTAAATGAGGATATTGTACAATGTATGTGCCTAGTCTTTGTTCTCTGATGGTCTTAAGGAGTCTTGCAGCACCCTGAGGATGCTGTGAGCTTGAAGTAAATTGACCCCTTGCCTAATGGTTCTTCATGGGTTTTTGAGGGGCATACAGCTCACAAAATCCCCCCACTATTATGCCAAGAAAGACAGAATTAAAGTAAGTATGTTTGACTGTTATTTGTAGAACAGTCTTGTGGAAACCAGCATAGCTGAACACAGATCACCTTTAAGATATGATGATAGTATTGATGGCACTGAGCTAGACCATGTCCTGTTCTACTTCCGTTCTTGCGTAGTAAACAGTGTAAGAGGGATGAAGAATCTGTCTCATTACCCCTTCACAATCATACAGTTTCCTCTTCTAGGGATGGGTTTATTCATAGACTTGGGTAGGACTTAATGAAAATCCTAACTAAACATATTGTGTAAAATATCAGGCAGCTGAGGCTGGAACAACCCTGCTTCTCAGGCAAACTGTGATGCTGAGGCTGGAACAACTCTGCTTCTCAGGCAAACTGTGATGCTGAGGCTGGAATAACCCCACTTCTGAGGCAATTTGTGATGCTGAGGCCGGAACAATCCTGCTTCTCAGGCAATTTGTGATGCAGTTCTCCAGCAGTATTTCCATACCTACCAAAAGCTGCCCCCTTCCCTCTGTACACCAACTGCAGGCATAGCAATGAATTCCTATGAATACTTGCAAGTTTGTGTCAAAGTCTAACCCATCCACTGTCTCTCTGGGTTTTGTTCAGCACTTTAACGGTCAGAAACCACAAGACTTCACTTCTGCAGCTCACTTTTCCTGATCTACATTTTCTGCCTTCTCCCTACAGCAACTGTGTGGCAGGTTGTTCTGATTTAGCAACCAAAGGATTCACACTGCCTGACTCTGCTTCATGGCCATTTCAGGTGTTTTGTTAAAATTAATTCATACTTCTTCATCCTTGTTCTTTCTGTCCCAACCGAAAAAAAAACAAAACCCAAACTCAATCCAAAAGTCAAACTCACTTCTTCAGTCCTCCTTCTTTCAGAATCTCCCTTGGGAAGCAGCTATTCCATTCTTCATGTTGTCATGTGATGGTAAGAGAACTATTATTTAGTTAATAATTGTTTTCAATCTGAGATACGAACAATACCCATTCTGACAGCAAATTAGCTGCATGCAATGGGCCTTAGCAGCCATTGAGTTTGCTATTTTGTACAGATATGATTCTGAATTCGCACTCAGCATCACAGGGGATCTAGCATTTATTACTTCTAGGTCAGAAACATCAGTCCAGCCTAACACAGAAGATGCTGAAAATCCCCTTCAATTGTAGACTTATGATATGGAAACAAACAAAAAAACCCAAAAACAAAAAAGAGAAAAGCTGTAGACTGATAAGCTTTAACCATTGAAAAAATTACCACTAGAATTACAACCAGCATGAACCACGTCTCACTTAAGATATTTCTTATTAACGCTTAAGGTAGACTGGTAAGAGTGTATGGTTTAAATTAGCTCCCTGCAAACTTACAGCTGCTATGTTATCCTATGGAAATTTATTTTCCCCCATTGTGGCTCATATTAATTTGCAGCTCTAGAGCTGCATGTAACTTTAACCATTACAGGCTTTATAGAATGAAAAATATGTAAGCATTTGCTTTAGAAAGTAAAATGGTTACACAAAGAATGGTGAAAGCAGAGAACTGAAATAAATGCAGCCAGTTACACCTTTACCTACCGCAATGTTATTTCTTTAACACCTTTCTGGAAGGAGAACATGCACCCCACACAGAGGGGAGGAGAGGGTCTCAAAGCTCCTGTATTCCCTGATCTGTGAAACAACTAACCAAAGTCAAAGCTGTAGACTTTGACTATCAAGTTTCTTCATCATGATTGTAAAGTACAGCCCCTGAAAGCCCCAGACACTCAGACCTTTCCCCTGTGCTCCCGTAAAACAGGGGGCGATTATTAGTTCTCTGCTGAGGTACAGTAATTATTAAAAAGAAATTCTTTAATGAAAAGTGTGGCTAAGGTAAACTACAAGAACAACTACTCTTTTGTGACACCAATCTTACTCTGAACAACTTCTCACTTGACTTACCAGGCTATCAGTTCAATAAAGGCCAAAGCACAGTTTTAAGTTCTCGAAGCCAACAAATGTGAAGCACCCAAACCCCCAAAAGATGAAGGAAATGCAATACAAAGTCCCATAAAAACAACAGTAATAATAATAAAAGCAGTAAGAATAAGAAACCTCTATGCAACGGGGAGAAGACTGGTAACTGTGACTAAGAAGCACCTGCCTCTTTTTGGAAAGAACAGGAACCAGATCCACATGAAACCAAATAATAGGACATGAAATGGTCACAGCAGGCAGCAGAATTGTATCTGCTGCATTTGTCCTGCCCTGCAACAAAGTCCAGTTCGCAGTAAGGGGTCTCCATCCTCACACTGATGTACGCCAGAGGACAGGAGGGGTGAGCAGAACGTGTCACCAACACACTGTCCAGGCAACACATCTTGGAAACTCTGCAGCCATGGGCATTACTTGATTTTTCCAGGAAAAGGTGGAAAGTTAAAAAGGTGAATGAGTTTCAGCACAATACTCAGCATCTAAAAGATCCACCAGCTCCAATGAATGTGCACACAAACTTGTTTGATCCACTCTCCAAACTCATAATGGCATGACCACATTCCATTGAGGACTTTCCTAGCCTCAGAAGCAGCCTCTTTTTGCTTGCTGTTGGCATTGTTTCATTACATCTGCCGGTTATCCCTTGTAGTCTTTTGTTCTTTTCCCATCACGCTGATGTTCACAGCAAACAAGACAGACATTGTACAATGCATGATGTGCCTGCGTAAACAGTGCAAATGAAAGGCTTGTAGTGAAAACCTGAATCATCCTTGTAAAGGCTGTGCTTATGCTGGAAGAGAACACCGCTATCTCTAGTGAGCAAGTGGGATGTTAGGAAACAAAAAGAGGAATAAAGCATTTAAATCCAATGCTTATGCAAAAGAGGTAAGGACCACAAACAACTTGGATGCAGAAAAAAAGATACAAGGTTGAAGGTAAACACTTCATATTCTTCCTAATAACTTTTTGGATTTTTCAGCTAGGTGCCAGCTTTGAATAGCAAGGTTTCTGGGAAGCACTCAGAATATCTTGCTGAGAAGCACACTTTATGATGGCCTAACGTCATGTGCAAAATACCACCACATTGAACAGGTGGTTCCAAGCTTCTCAGGAACTACCAAGATGAAGGGCAGGAACTCTGGAGATGAAACCCATCTTGCCCCGACATCAATCCAAGGAATGTAAAAGGAGGGCAGAACCTTAACAGAGAAAAGCAGTGGTTTACAGTTGGAAAAAGAATAGATGCATCATGTTAATTTGCCACAAGGTGGCATGTGCTGATCTAAAATACACTCCAGGAAGGCAAGCTTTTTAAGATCTATAAACAGCAGAACTCAGATCTGGGGGAAGCAGGTTCAGCTTCAATGGAGTTACACCATTTGCATTAGGGCCAAACAGTATCAGAGAATCTCATTATGCTCTCAGGAGTTCCATCGAACCTGAATTCACACTTTTTCCTGCAAGAAGTTTCCTTTTCTCCATTTCGGCCCTTAGATTCTGTTGAGTTCCTCTAAGCAAAAATAACCTTTTTCTAGTTGTATCTGGGAGCCTGTATCCCATGTTCAAACTCAGTGAGTTTTCTGCTGGTTCTGGTTCATTCTTTGACCTAGAAAAAACCCTATGCCCAGCAGAAGATGAATTTCTGAACAGCCCTGCAACACGGATTTCCCTGTGTCACAGTCCTGAGGGGCCCTTCCTGGCTCAGCCAGCACAGACTCACGCTGGTTCAGGCAGAGGTGCAGCTGCACCGTAAGCCAGACCAAGGGCACAGTCTGGTGAAAACCTCATCCTTATTCCAGATAGCAAGGAGCAAAGCCAGCACCCATTTTCAAACATGCAGTATGCCTCTGTGGTTGCATTTTTACACAGAACAAACTATATGCTTTCTCCTATGAATTTTATGAACTTTGTAACTCCTTTCTGAAGCATGCAGCAGGTTTGTTTATTCATGTAATTCTGTAATGATAAACACAAATTTTGGGAGCAGGTGTCACATGGCATGTGCACAGCTGTGCTCAGCATTCCAGCCCCAAGCCAGCAATGAGGATCGCTCATTGCTCAGAATTACACATGAGCAGTGCAATCGATGGCAAAGGCACAAATCACACTCAGCAGGACTGAACACTAAACGTGTGCTCTGTAGCCAATTTAAAAAATGAAACTTGTAAACCCGACCACCAGTTTCTGACAGGCACACTGGTGAAAGGAAACTGCATTCAGGTCTGAGACAGAGGTGAGATTCCCACAGCTGGTATTTTTGGCTGTTCAGAAATCACAGCTGCAGTAGGAAATGCGGAGTGCTAATGCTGCCAAAAAAACAAGGCATGTTTGAGACGCTTCAATACTAATAGGACTGACACGTTTTAAGAAGCAAGTCCTGCATCTCTCATGCTGACAGCTCCTTTAGCTTAGCAGAAAGGAGCGACAGAGACCTCTTTAGCACTTCCACTAAGTTTTTACTTTTTAAAAACCTAAGTAAAAACCACGTCAACACTGCTAGTGTTTATATAATTTATACGATGTACTAGAGACACTAATTCTACCAGCTAATGCACTAATATGGCTAATGAGACAGACACACAATACTGCCAAAAGTCTGCAAGTATTTTGAAACCCACAACTTCACAAGTGTGTTACAAGGACACTCACTCCAAAAACATCCCTTTTACCCACCAGACAGATGTTCTGGCCTAGCACGCTGACATGTCACAGAGGTTTACACCTCTTATTACTCCTTTGACCAGGAACTGTGCACTCAACTCTAGTGTTAAAATAAACTAGTACAATCCTGTTCTACTCTTGTGTCCAACAGCCAAGTACCTTTTATGCCTGCTAAACATACCCTTTAACCAATGTCTGTGTGGAGTCACCACAGCACCACCATTAAAACCCACGGTGGGTTTTAGTTCCAATCCCCTGCCATGGGCAGGGACACCTTCCACTAGAGCAGCTTGCTCCAAGCCCCTGTGTCCAGGCTGGCCTTGAACACTGCCAGGGATAGGGCAGCCACAGCTTCTCTGGGCACCCTGTGCCAGCGCCTCAGCACCCTCACAGGGAAGAGCTTCTGCCTAAGCTGTTCAATTAAACTCCCAAATTTTAACTACCAAGAAGAATCAGTGCCTCACACTAATGCCAGAGACACTGAACCGTGATTATTCACTGCTTTGTGAATAATACATCGCAGCGCGCGGCAGCCGCAGGAGACCCGAGGCCTGGCTCCCGCCCGACCCGCGCTGGCATCGTCAGCATGTCCCTGATCTGGGGTCAAACGAGCGATCTTCGGTAACGCGGCAGCACCCGTGGCACGACCCGTGCCCCCCCTGCCACCGCTCCGGCCCGGCTCCGCGCCACACCGCCCCCCGCACAGCGCCGCCGAGGACGCGGCCACCCGGGGAAGCGCAAGGCGAGGCCCGGGCCGGCGGACCCCCCGGGCCGCTCCCGCACAGCGGCGCATGCGCCCTCCCCAGCACCGCCTCTCCCCATGCCGGGCGGCGGAGCGGCGGCCCGACGCGGCGGCAGCCAGGTGGGTCCGACGGCGTCCCCGCGGCCCTGCCCGCGGCGGAGAGCACCGCCCCGCGCGTCCCCCGGCCCCGGCCCGGCCCGCCCCGCTCCCGCCGCTCCCCCGGGGCCCGCCCCCGTCGCCATAGCAGCGCGGCCTCTTCGCGGGCAGCGGCCATGTCAACCCCCGGCGCCCGGGCGCTTCCTCAGCCCCAGGTATGGGGCGAGCCGGGGCCCGGGGCTGCCCATTCCCGCCCCGCCCGCGGTAAGCGGGTACAGTACGGGCAGAACAGACTTAAACCGCACCCCCTTATAGTTGGCGGCTGCGAGTGCTGCGGCAGTCCCTGACTGCTGCCCCGGGGACAAGCGGAGCGGAGGCCCTCGGTTGAGAATTAACACCACAGAGCCTCCCTCTGCCCCCGCGCTCTCTGGGCTCCGAGGGGTGAGAGCGGCCCTGCCCTGGCACCATCAGGGTCCAGATCAGAACCTTGAGGTAACGCAGCCCCTGCTGTCTGGTACATCACACCTTCAACGAGGCTGCTGCAAGGAGGAGAGGGCCGGGAGTGAGGGTAGCGCGGCCTCTCTGCGGGACAGCCGGCGGGAAGAGTCCTCCCCCTTCGCAGCAGTGCTTCGTGTTTTACCTACCCGTCACCGTCGTTAAATGGAGCTTGGTCGGTCCCCTTTGGAGCTAAAAGGGCAGACGTGCATATGGCACATGCTTCATCCAAACACTGGGTAGTAATTTTTAGATGCATCTGTTGCTGCTCTTGCCAACAGCCTGTTACCATCCTCTTCAACAGACTAACAAAAAGAGGTTACCAAGGACATTGGCAATGTCATTTTTAAGTGTTTTCCCTTTGCATAGCTCCCTCTCTTTGCTTTGATTAGATCCGTGTTTTCAGGAGGTCTGCACCTCTGAAACTGAGCACCACATCCCTGGGAGTAATTAATCCCAAAAGAACATAAACAAAATAAATGTAAAGTATTTGCAATTATGTGTTGCTTGAAAGCATTTTTCCATCTCTTGTGTTCAGCAGTAAGTTTATGTGAAACATACATGGAGCCACGTGTAAGGCAAGAAAGATGAAATACAAAATACATTAGGGAGACAGTCTTCATAGCCCGACGCTGTAAGAATAGCACCTCAGAGGCATGATTGGCAATGTAATCCTCTCACTGTGATTGCTTGGGTGGCAGCATAAACCGATCCGGATTGTGTTTCTTCCACATGTGTGAGTAAATGTTTTACTTCATCGCACAATCGCACATCCAGTGATGCCATTATGAGGGTTTTTGTTTTCTTTTTTTGCAGTAGTAGTAAAATGACAAGTGAGAGGAGTTGTGAATAAAAATTGTGAAATCTGACACGGAGGATGCTAGTTGCTGGGAAGGAATATGCTACACATAATACATAAAAATGGATTACAAGTACTCAGATAAGGTACGAGAGTGCTTGTATCTCTGAGTACTCGTTTGCATTCTGTTCCCAGTTGCTGGCAATATATTCCCACATTTCTGAAAGAAAAGTATAGTTTGGCTTACTTCAGTTTCCCTTCCTGCTAGTGTATCATTCAGAGCTGAAGACATACTTGTTCAAAGAGGCTCTGTGGGCCCGTAGTCCTGTGTCATCTGTAGCAACACAGCAGTTCCCAGCTGTTTGTGCAGACACAATTCCCAGGCATTGATTTTCTGGGTTTTTTTGTGAAACAAGGGTCAGGCTTCAGAACTGCTTAAGCAAAATACAACAAAAACCAAATTACTCCTAACCTTGCATTTGTTTTTTTTTTCAAGAAAATACAGAAATTCATAAGCATTTTTACTCCTGATCTTGGGTAGTTTGTTGTTGAAAATGAGAAAAACGTGTAAAACCATACCCATTTCCTCAGGTTTCTCTCCACTCTGTAGTTTTTCTTGGCCTTAATTTTCTGTCAGGAACATGAGGGACATAGGAACATGAGGGACAGCCACCAGCAACTCTTGATCTCTGACCACTTAGTTAAATTCCTTTGACCTCTTTGGTTCTTCGCTGAAGCAGTTCCCTTTGTTACAGAGTTTGATCATGTTGTGCCTCAGCAAAAAGCACATGATAAAATGCCTACATGGCTACCTTAGAGCTACCTGATCTTTTTAACATTTCCTTAGCTCATGTACTTAGTTTGCCATTTTTGCAGTTAAGTTCTGCTGTGCATGAACTCAACCACTGTTCTGCATGCCCACTGCAGTGTTTCATAGAAATCATGTATACGTTCAACAGTGCTTTTGCAAAGATCATCACAAACATGGTGGTTCTTGAGAAGTTCTAAAATTTATGAAAGAAGGATTTCTTCCTAATTTCTGGTTTCCAGCAGCTGCTGTTTTAAAGAGGGAGCTATGTATGCAAGTAGACTATTACTGGATGAGGGCTTTGCAGCCTTGTGGGTACCAGTGTGGCATGTATGTAGAAAAAGAGCTTTCCCACAAAGCAGAGCTAGATGGGATTGCTGTAGCTCTCCTTTCCTTTTTACATCTACATCTAGTTTAAGTTGCAGTTTTTCTTTAATTTTAAAGCCTGTGGCTAAGAAGAGGTTCTAGACTGTTCTCTTAGGCTTGTAGTCACCTTTTGCATTGCAAGGCCATTGAATGCCCTGTAATAGTTGATACAATTCTTCAGGTTTAGAACTGTCTTCTAAATGTAAATCACACTGCTATGTTGCCTGTACCTACCACTTCACTACATTTCCATTTTAGCATTTATTGGCAATTTTAGTTAACAGTGGAACAAACAGGAAAAGGAAGATTGATGGAAGTACAGATGATGAAAGAAGACAGAGATCACAAGTGGGCTGCTGCTCTGGGATCTCATTAAGCAGCTAAATGTGTATTTTTCTCACAACTGTAACACTGCCTGTGGAGTCAAAGCCTACCAAAGATAGGTTTTGACCCTGCTTTTTTGATTGATTCACAGTGGTACTGCATTATGCTGAAGGCACAGAAATATGTATATATAAAACCAGCTAAAAGCAAAACTTGCAAAAAGTCTTGCAAAAAGTTAAGAACATTTCCTAAAGTTCTAGAGTTACACAAAACTAAAGCTGAAAATAAAGCAACATGAATTGATTTTTATTATCCAAAGTATGAGAAGAGCAAAAAGCAAAAGATGAAGCTGGGAATGTCCAAAGCCAGCTAGGAATCTCAATACATAATTTTTGCTAAATTAAAATGAACTTTTGAGTAAATTAGGTTTTAGTAAAATTTAAGATTTAGGATAATTTGATATTTTGATTCTGTCTGAGTGCCAATGAAAACAGTGCAGTTTTAGCAATGGTCAAACGATTGCATCCAGCTCCTGATGAGAGATTTTAAGAGTTTTCTACCTGCCTAATCTGATAAATCAGTACCTAAGGTGACGGAACAGGTGGATTTGCTAAGTCCACTTACTGTAGCCATAAGGCAGCCCATGCAGTGCAAGAGAAATAAGTTGCCAGAAGCCTAATAGTGATCCTGTTCTATTTACCTAAAAAGCTTGCTAGTAGCATTAAATGGCAATCATTATTCAATAGAATTTTCCAGAGGACTTGGGTTTCTTAATTTGATTTAAATAGGAAAATGTTGAGCCTAGAGAGATAAAGATGATGATTTTGTCACTAGCATCCACCTACTCTGTGCATTCTGTCCTTGGAAATGGCAAATTATTTCAACCTAATGGTTATTCCCCCTCATCCCCCGAAAAAGTCATCTTCAGTTAGCATGAAGCCTTGTCTTGGCAAAAATATGATGACATAGCCTATTTGAACAGACATGTTTGGCACCAGTTCCTGGAACTAGCTAAACTTTGCACATCACTAGAAAAAAATAGTCCTTCAGCTGAATAAACTGCCATTAGTTCCAAAGAGTACAAATGTAGGAACAGACCTAAGGGGCAACCCAGCCCTTAACACCTACAGATTAATACAGCAGAGCACTGGGCTGTTGCACTGAGATCCAAACCATCCAGGAATTAACCCCCTCTGGAGTCAAATAGGTGAACAGTGTTATTATATTATCCATATGAAAATAAACAGTAAGTATGTCAGTGACTGCTCCTTAAATGTGAGCATTTGGAGCTTCCCCCAAAATAGTATGCTTATATTAAGAATTTAATTAATATCTTAGTTACCCGAAGCTGCTTTTTGTTCTTTAGTCAAGTGAAAAAAATGCTGACTTCTCCATTTCCTGCCACAAAACACTTTACCAGATGCTCCATTTGTTTAACACAGGTTTTGTGTGCTGACACTTGAAAAATACATGTCCCTTTACTCAGAATTTTTAGACTCCATTGCTAGAGCCACTTTTCATGACTACAAGCCATGCCTGATGATGCCAAGAAGTGGTGCTGCTATCAGGGAGTGTTACTTGTGCAAGGATCTTCAGACAGGGAATCTGTCAGTGCTCCATCTACCCTGGGAGTCCGCCCCGCCTTGAGCAGGATGTTGGACTAGCTGACCTCCAGTTCCTTCTGCCCTACATTTTCCATGATGCTATTACAGGTTTCTACCAAAGGCCTTTAATTCCCAGGAAGTCAACACTTGTGTTATCCTGGGCCTCTCCTCACACAGGGGCCCACTGCCAGGATCAGTGTTCTGGAGGTTTTGAACCCTCCAGTTCCACCTGTGGGCACTTGGCACTCATGGAACTGAAACTTTTACCAACATACAAAAGATGTGCAGTGAAGAATTTTAGGCTCTACGATCTGTTTGGGGTTTTAAGTACCTAAGGTACATTAGTGTGCATTCTAAAATAGCATACAAGTCTTTGGAAGCCCCATTTTGGGGCTTTTTTTGCACAAATGTCTGTAGTAAAAGCGAGGTGTAATTTTAAGGACTACTTTGTTAATTTGTCTCTTTGCTCTGTGAATTATTTTTGCTATAGAAAAGTAGTTGGATTCTTCATCCTGGTTTTATTAGCAAAAACCTGGCTACAAAATTACTTCTGAAAATTAACACAACAATTTAGTCTTGTTACATGTTCCATCTCTCTGTTAGCCAGAATTAAGGCAGGTGTTTGGCTGAGATGATGTTTTTGGAATGAATGAGGTTGTAGTATCAGCTTTGAGTTGTCTCCTATAGCCTGCTTGCCTTGCTGGTTTAAACAATACACATACCCTGTTCATAGAAGCTTGCACAGATATTTTGTTTCTAATTAATTGTGAGGCATTTGCAATGATGAGCAGTGAAAAGTGCTTAATAATGCTGGGAGTTTTTAATAAGATACTCAGGGAAGCAATGGAAATAGATTAAAGCTTTTTTTTTTTTTTGGTCAGCTAATAATTAGTAGCTGGAATTGATTTAGTAAAATAGAGTAAGATATTGTATCTTATTTAGCTTGTTTTATTACTTTATCTGGTACTTAGTTAAATCAACAAGCATTTTTTTAGTAGATTACATCTTTTACATTCAGATGAACTGATCTTTGTTATGGTTTTGAGCTATTACTTTTAACACAGTAATTTATGTCTCAATGTAAATACTGCAGTGATACTCTATGCTTCACTTGGTGAGGCGGAAAAAAGCTTTCTTCAGGGTGAAACAACAGGTAACACTGAAACAGTTTGTCTGATTTTCTTTTCATCCTGTTTCAAACTTAATGCATAAGTTTTACTGTGATTAATGTAACTTCACAAAATTAGCTCTGTAGCTATTTGCCTAGCCGTCTGATGCATTCAGACACACACATACATATATTTACTTGTGGCTGATTTTAGGAAGATGAGGTGATCAGAACAGAAGAGATGGAAAATCCAGTTACTAAAACATCAGGTTGGTGTGGCCCGTTTGCCTCAATCCCTTTAAAATCTAGGCAGACACAGAAAGCAGTTTATGGGATGATTATCTGCAGAGGCCATAAGGCAGTCCTCATACATCTTAAGTGAAGAAAAGATAGTTACTGGCTCCTCCCAGATTACCATCAGGAATCCAATTAACTACAGGAAATACTGTGGCAGCATCATTTGCTTCTCTCCTGTAAAATGTGAATTCCCTACAAAATATTTTCTATGGTTGATACTGCAACAATGAAGGGATCAACAATCACTTACTCTTTTTGCAGTGCAACAGGTAAGATGTTACAATGAAATTATTGAAACTCTATTCATAAACTTACTATGGCTTTGACTATATCAGATTAAAGAATAATTCCTCTAATGAGTTAATTTTAAATTTTTCCAATTCTGAATGCTATTTAAATGTGTTACTGACAATATTTCATTCTTCTATATGTAGTTGGTCTTACAAGTCTGGTAGTCTCTTAGTAAACATGATATTCACGATCAAGAGTATCTGAGTCACCAGTTCTGTTTATGGAACAGTGAATATATTCATTTTACACCATCTCCTTTATGATTCTTAATAGTAATTACTGGCTGCCAGACTGTTCAGGGTAGTTTAAAATAACTTCTGTTAGCTATTGGGTTAACACTACCACAGAAAGCTGGTGTGACTTACAATAATATGAATCAAGTCAGCTGTAGACCTGTCCATCAGTTTAGCTTGTAGTTTCTTGCCATTTATGTCAAAAAAACTATGATTAACAAATACTGAATCATCAGACCAACACCTACATCATCTAATGAATTATATTCTTTTGTCTCTTTTGTGCATGAAAGCAACTACAGTCCTTTGTAAATATCAAACTTAACGATTAAATGACATTCACCTTTTACTGAAGCAGATGGGGAATATTTTTTCCCAAAGGGGTAAAACACATACAGAAATAACAGATCAGTTCTGGTTGTGGTCCCAGTGAAATCACAGGAGTTTTACAAGAGCTGCAGTATTGTTTTGCTGTGCAATTTACATATAACTGAAGTATAAGAAAAATTGGTTAAATTATTACCTTGACTTCTCTGTTCTGTATCTTGAGTAGTAAACAGTTCACATTTCAAACAAGCCTACGGAATTGAGCTGTGTACCTACTAAATACTCGATGCTAAAACTGCCTTCAAGACTTCTGTTAATTGTAGATTAGGTATTTCTGAAATTACCTACTACTCACAATCTTACTTACTGGTATATACATTAGAACAACACCCTTTGCAGCTGTTTTAACACACAACAGTTATCTATGATTTTTACAGCACTTTAGAAATAAATTCTTTGTTATTCCTAGCAATGTTAAAATCAGACAGTCTGTAGTAATTTAAAGCATACAGATTCATTTGCCAGTGCTTCCTATTGAAGTGATTGTGTCTCAGCAGATTTGTAAGATTCTTCTGTTAAAAACTCTCATGATCTGCCAATCTCAAAACATCAGATTTAAAGCCTAAATTTAGAGACCAAGTTGTAATGTAGTAGCTCCAGGTCACTTTATTAACATATCCAGTCCTCCTTACACTATCATATTTTTGCTTAGTCTTAATTGTTTAAATTATATTTAGTTACCTCTCTAAAACATCTTACTCGTGCAGTTTAAGAACTTTGCATTTCGGCCATGAAACTTTATCCCATGTGATATGATGTTTAGACAAATACCCTGTTGACTTCTGTGGGACTGCTCACAAAAGCAAAGCTTCTCAGGAAGATAAGTACCTGCAGAATCAGGCCACAGAGTAAATGTTAGAGGTATTACCCAAGTGCTTAGGTACAAAGCTGACATGGCATCTACCTGCGTCTGTAGTCAACCATGTGCCTTTAAAAATTGCACTATGGGATAGTTCCTTACATGTCACTGCAATGGGGAGAGGACAAATTCACTTTAGAGGGCAAGAAAATATTAAAAACAACCTCCAAATTTCATGTGAGAGTCACAAGCATCAGCATTTGCTTATAATGTATGAATATATGAGGTATAAAATAGCTTTTATTCTACACTGATGTTTTAAAATTGAAATCTTGACCAAGATTTTTTCACATTCATACATAAACGTCATCTTTTGAAATGTGTGGTCAGCGGTCATATTCTTACTTACCAAATCCTCATGGATCTGGAGAGATGAGACGTCTCTATTAGTAGAGAGTTCCGCAGAAATCCAGTTGGTATATTTACAGTGGGATTACTGTTTGTGCCAGCAGCTGAACTGCCCGAACTGGAATTGTTCCAGTCTGGAACACAAGCTTTTCCCTCTGCCTTGAAAACGTGTTCTGAAGTAAAAGATAGTAATTGCATCTTTTAAATAAGCATCTTAACTGCTAAGGTAGAGTGAGACCAGCATCTTCATGTCTCATCACTTTTTGGCTATGTGATTGTTTTCTGGCTGCTAAAACATTGGACATTGCTCTTTTCTCTCTTTGTTCTGGAGCAAAAATTCAGCCCAGTGACTGGAAGCCACTGATTTCCAGATCCTGAAATACTAAAAGGAAATCTTCCTTGTTACAAGGCAGTGACACCTCAGCCAGTTGCGAAGTGGTTAGCCCCACTGCTTGTTTGATGAGTCCACACTGCAGCCTAGTCATGTGAAGCAGGACGATATGCCTCCAGTGTGCTCCTTCTTTGTCAGCTTGGTCACCAGAAAGGTCCAGAACCTGCTTCATTGTGGATCTCAGTTGTCCTTGCTGCATGGCACTTAACTACTCATCCTGTAACTTCACAGAGTGCTTTTATTTCACAGGAAATAAGTGTGGACAAGAGGCTGCTTCACTCCTTAAAAGAAAGTGGAAGCACAGGGTGATCTTGCCTATGTCAGCGCAGTGCGCCTGTACTACTTCCTCTGTAAGACTCTCTACATGTATGAAGGGGTGAGCAGGGCTTGACAGCTGTCATGTTACCAAAGGCAACAAGTGAATCCGTGGTGCAACCAACAGGAAACAAAAAATGTTACATCCTTTCTGATAGGAATTGATCTGCTCAAAAGTGGGACACCCCCCACACCTCAAAAATGCATACAGACGTCAAACCAAGTATAAAATTCACACCTGGAGGGGGCCTCCTGAAATATCCCCCTTAGTGCTTGACATCTGATGGTGTATCATGATTTCTAGAGATCCTTGTTCCTTTGGGCAGTGTGGTGCTGCTGTTTACTTCAGCCAGCCAACAGCACAGACATTATTTTCCCCTTGTCTTAGTTTCATTAGCTGTGTTGTTCCTGCACACTTAATGATACTGCTTCCTGTGATAAACCATAAAGAGATGGAACGTTACCTGAGAGACCGTTCCATGTCTTGAATGGGGACTGAAAGAGCAGCTTCTTTGCTGTCATGGCAATAGAAATGCATGTCCCAGATAACTGAGCAGATCTGATTAAGGTGGTACCATGATCGCCACAAGTACATTCCTCAGACAGCTAATGAGGACCATGACCTGGAATAATACTTTGGGCTTGTTCTTTTCTTCAGCACCTTCTGAGTGTTCATGTGATGAACAAAATGCTTAAGAGGAGCTTTTGAAAACTAAGAATATCTGCTACATAGAAGAATCAGGAGCGTTGATTCTTTTACTTAAGCACTACTTTTACTATTAACACTCTTTATCTGTGCAGGAATGTAGTACCCCTCTCTAGTAAGATCAACACTGAGATAGTACTTCCTGTCCCAAATTACATTTTACATCTGTTTAGGGAGAGCAGTAGAATTCCATGAAGTAATTTGTCATAATCTTGCTTCACTTTTCTGTTTCAGAAATAAATACAAGTGAATTGCTCACATGGATCATACTGTGCAATTTAAAACACTTGTCAGGAAATAAATACAGCAAACTGACAGGCATGAGAACAAAATACTGAAGTCAGTTGGAACTGCTTGGTTAATACAGCACAGGAAATAGGGCTTTGGTGTATCTTCTGAAATAAAACCAAGGGAGCTCTTATTTGCTGCACTGCAAATATACAGTGTTTGCCTCTGCCATTTAGAACAATCTTTCTAGTATTCTCTAACACTGTAGGTATATTATCTTCTGCATTAATCTCCATCTCTTCCCTTTTCAGTTAAGGGTCCCCGACAGCCTGAATTCTGCTCAAAAAAAAATAGAAAATCAAATGGTTTATGTAATCTGAACAAGCTATTCGAAGCTGTTAAGAGTTGTAGGAGAACCTTCTGAACTCACAATTTTAGTTAATTCAACTCTTATTAACCCTGAAAATTATTTTTTGGGGATAAAATAAAGTTATTTATTTCTTTAGCTACAAAGTTCCCTCTGATCATGAAAGCTAGCCCTTACTGATTTCAAAGTCTGCTGGGAAAAGTATAGAGGTTTTGGAACTTCTCCAAATAGAATACAATTATATGCAAGCATTCCTGCCTCTTTATTAAAGGATAGACTTTTAAAAGTGCAGAGTTGGATGCTCAAAGTAGCTGAGTGGAAAATGCTCCAGATATTCTTTAGCAAAATTAATTTTAATTCATAGTCCTATTAATATATTTACATTAGAAATTAATTTCTGAGGATCACTGAAGTTTCAAAGGGCCTTTGGCTTTTACAAACAAATGTAATCCTCATGGTTTTGAGGCAACTGATATAGCAGTATTAAAGGTTTATTAATGTGTATGTGCATTCTGTTCCACCTTTAAGCATTTTGAAAAGGACAGAGCTACACTACATGACTTTCTGGAATAAAGTCCATTAGCATTGTTGGAGGAACAGCTGATTCAAGTATGTGATAGATAATGTAGTATCTGCATGAATGAGATTCTATTTGAATCTATTTAAATATTTACTTTAAAACCAGCTATGCAGAATGACAGATAAAAGGTGGACAATAAATTTTAACACCACACTTGAGACTGTTACACCACCTCATCCTCACAGTGCTGTTTATTCTTTTAGCAAACCTGTCTTTTAAAACACTGTCTATACTGCTGAGTTTTGCAGAATTTGGGGCCTGAGTTTTGTCTAGTTAGTAAAATTTCTATAGTTACACATACAGCAGAGATGTACTTAGTTTGGTATAAAAAAATGGGGGTTTGTTATACATGCAGCAGTTTTCCTATAGAGGTAAGAGAAGCAGAATGGTGATCTTACACTGGGTAACAGTATTGATTCGGAGAAAACACCTTTGTTTCAGTATCCACTCAAGAGCCATGTAGAGTGACTGATTAATAGGTTCACATTTATAGCTTCCCTTTAGTCAGATAGAAGGTCTTCAGAACAGGACTTGTATTAAAAATTATACCAAAGCAAGAGAAAAAACCCCTGTTTTCTGCTTAGACAGATGCCTGTGTTCAGGTTTCTTGTTACAGAAGAATTGTCATATATGTGACTTTAAACATGCCAACAGACTAAAAACAAGGAGCGAAAAGAGCAGAGAAGGCATAAAGCCTATGGACAGTCTGTTTGGCAAGTATCAACCAGAACTATAAATGGCGCGATGTAGAAGCAGTGCTGCTGTTATGATACTGTTGGCTTTGCCGAAACTGCCCATTGCAAGATTTCCAGTCAGGATCTCTGGTCGTGTTTTTACATTAAATGAATTGAGGGATTCTTGTCCATATAAAACACACATTTACAAAGCACATCATCAGTCAAACTCTATAGGGCTTGAAACGCACAATCAACTAAACTTCTAATTGCTAGGACAGACAGTGAGGCTGTTGAATTTTAAGATGACTGTGCACCAAAAAGGCAGTACAGGCCCTGTCAGACTGCCCAGTTCTTGGACAACTTCATAACCAGGTGCCAGGTTTGATTTTCAGCTTTATTATGCATTTTTGAGCTTCTGTTGCAGATTTTCAGTGAATGTTATTACTGTTTCAACAGGTACTGCAATGGCTGCAGGAGTTCTGCTGCAAAATGAGCTACCGTATTCTTCGTTGCTAGAGAGCAGTTTGTATCTTGCAAATATGAGTTCAGGTAATAATTTTTCTCTGATACGGCAAGAAAAAATGCTTCAAGAAATTCGGGGGGGGGGAACCACCCCAAAACCACAAAAAAAACCAAAACCAAACCTCTCCAAAACCCCAAACCATTTTCCATAGAAAATTATAAACCCCAGAAATACTATCCCCAATTATAAACATAAAATATTTATATACAAAACCAAACTGCATTACTGTATCATCACTATGATGTGTTAACATGTCGAGCTTTTCTGTAACATTCATATTGTCAGATCTCTTGGTTGAAGAAACTGTAATTTTTGTGCTCAGAAACAGCCCAGCTCTCTGAAAACACAAGCACACCTTTAGCAAAACCCCCCTTCCTAATGAAGTATTGCCAATCTTACAGGATGTGATTCTTTCTTGCTGTTTTGGGTCGAATCTTGCTACATTCAGGAGGAAAATAATGACATGCAGTATTTTATATTGCTTATTTCCGGCTCCACTGTCATTTGATATGCACTGAAAAAGAGTTTCTGGGTAGAGAAAAAGAATTAACATGTAAGAAAGCCATATAATTAATTAGAAAAGATCCTCCATGTTTCTTGGATATGCGTAGCACCTGAAATAGCCTTTTTCATCTTCTTTCTCTTCCACCCAACCCCCCAAATAAAAGCATATTTAAGTGTTTCCTCGTCTCTTTATGCTAGCTTTATTGCTGAATTACAATAGTCAAGAGTTTTGACACAACAGCTAACAGAGTCGGTGTTAACATTTTCGTTTTCTCACATGACGCCACTACTGATGTTTCAGGCCTGGTGCCTACAGCAAACCTGACCACATGTCCTTAAGGACCGGGCTGCAGTACTTACAGTTCAGTCACTCAATTCCTGTTCAGTATCTAGAAGAAATAGTAGATTTTTGTCTGGTGAATTTTTGCCAGGAGAGAGTTTTCTCTTATGCAAACTTCTCTGTAAGAGGTACTGGTTTTGGAGTACAAAAAGAAACACAGGTTGAAGGTATCTTCAGGAAAATGCAGTTGCTTATTGAACAAAGTTATGGTGGGTTTTCTTGATTTCCCCATCTTTAACCTGCAGTCAAATGCACAGACAATGGGATGACAGTTTAGCATTGCTACAGTCTTTTCTCCACACAGTGGCATGAAAATATGCTTTTGAGAGCACTGCAATCTTTCTGGCCAGCTCATTCTCCTTAGCACAGTTAAAGCGAAGTGGGAGGCAATTTGCCACCTAACATCTACCTTCAAAAGCCTAAAGCACTCAACTGATACATCTCCTCCCCCCCATCATCTGCTTTATCTCAGTCTGCAGGGCTAACAGCTTTGCTTAATAAAACAGCTGTGCCCTGAAAAAAAAATAAGTCTTTTGTTTTGAGTAACACATTGTGTTTTGTTAGAAGATATGAATGGTGCAGAGTGAACAGTCTACAATTCATCATGTACTGAACCATTTCAGTAGGAACACACTAATCCCAATCATTACAGAGCTAATGATGCATTTTGGAGCAACTAAGTGGAGGAGGAGAGGTGGTTGTGGAATGTCTAACCAAAAGGTGGGGGAGTATAATGTGCTTACATACAGATTTCTCAGTAAGAGAAAAAAGCTACATTTTGATTGTTCTTTTGAATCCAGTATTTTGTGCCCTAGTGAGTTCTGAATGCATGTTATTGACAACGAACTAAATACTCACATTGTTTATGGAAAACGTTTTGGTTGTTCCCAATCCATCTGCAAAATTATCTGCTTGAAATGCAACTATTTTCATTGAGCAGCGGAACAGTTTGTCCCAAAGAGGCTCCGTTCCTATAGACTGGAGCAGCCCCAAGGATGGCTGGCAGCAGCTCCTTTGCTGTTAGTTACTATGGAGATAGCTCAGCCCATGCTGACGAGCTGCTGGAGCGCACAGAAGGATGCACAGCTCTACGCAACTTCAGCACTGAGCAAGTTGGGTTTCCTATCGGGGCATCCTCAGCAGCCAGCCGGTAGCTGGGGCCGGTCAGTCATGCAGGGCTCACCCCGGAGGCGTTCGGCAGTCAGTATTTTTAGCAACTTTTTCCAGGGTCGGAGGCATTCCTCCTCCGATCCCCTGCTTCGCATCATCCAGAGGCGGCGGAGCTCAGCTGTCGAGGTCCTCTCATCATCGACTCACCGGGTTATGGTGGCGGTGTCATCTCTGAGCCCTGAGGAGCTGGATGCAACTTTTCCTGAGAAAAAAAGTAAAGTACTTTTTGTTAAGACTGTTGGCAGTTCTGGGCATTTTCTTGGTATTAAATGAATATACTTCTGTTAACTGTATTTTATAGAGATGCATAAAATACTCAGGTTTAATTATTTTTCCAGTTCACTCATTCCTTACTCAAGAATTAATACATGCTTTTCTCTGTGGCAGCTGAGTTATAAAGAACCAGAAGCACATGTTCACATGTAGAATCATAATATGGTTAGGGTTGGAAAGGACATTAGGATCATCCAGTTCTAACCCCCATGTCAAATGAATGGCTAAATATTTAAGTATTTTTGATTTCAGGTAGAAGAGGATAGTGACATGTTTTTCTGTTGCAAAGGGTATTGCACACCTCTAAATCCATCAGAAAAACTAAAGTTACAGTGAGAAACAACTTCTGCAGTGATGCAAGCGATTTTTTCCCCTCAGAATGCTTCCTTGAAGTCTGTGTTGAAAAATGAGCTGTAAATCTATATTCCATGTATTTATGGGTTTTGTAACTTCATATTGATGAAGTTGAACCATTAAGGTAGAACAGACAGTTTTAAGGTGGAGATGCATTTCTCAGCTTTCTTATTAAGTCTGTTTTTCCCTGTGTTCCAGGAAGTTCGAGGCGTCCAACAGCAAAATACACTAAAGTAGGGGAGCACCTTCGCCATGTCATTCCTGGACACATGCAGTGCTCGATGGCATGTGGTGGCCGCGCCTGCAAGTATGAAAATCCAGCTCGATGGAGTGACCAGGAGCAAGCCATTAAAGGGCTCTACTCTTCTTGGTAATAAGCAGCATTTGCTGTCACTAAAATGTAACTGCATCAATTGTATTTATTAAAAGAGAGAATTCAAAAGAAAGTAATGATTTCTTTTTAAATCAGCTGCTGCTAAGTATAAAACATAATGATAGCTTGGTTCAGAATTGCAACTTAACAGTAAACCATAATGGCCATTGCACGTAGCCCAGTAAAGATGATGAAAGATTTCTGTTGACTTACACTAAGTTTAGTTCAGATCCAAAAGAATAAATATTTATATGCAAGAATTACAAAAAATCTGCTCTGGGTTATAGACAGTCCTTGCTGAGGTTTAAAATGCAAATGAATTAAAATGTGTTCATAATAGAATTTAGAACTAAAAACATTTACTGAAGATGAAAGAATGAAAGGCATGTTCTGAAATGTAATTATGTGCAGTAACAGTCACATGAAATGTGTCTCTTCATTCTTACTGATTTTTTTGCAACAGCAAGTGCTGTTCAGCACATACAGACCTTAAAAGGCCAAACAGATCTGAATTTTTTACCATGTTTATTGGCCTGGCATTTAAACAGTTCCAGTAATTGCCTTTTGATTGTGTCGTATCTGTATCAGCTTAGCAGGATTTATCACTAACACTATATGATAGTAGAATTTACTGAAAAAGCATTTCTAGTTAATCAGCAAGATATTTCTGTTGGTTTTGATCATCACAGAGTATTCTTATTTTGGTAGATTCATATCCAGGGAATTATTAATAACAGCATTACTATCTACTTTTCTGATTTCTCAGGATTACAGATAACATACTGGCTATGGCTCGACCCTCAACAGAATTAATTGAAAAGTACAAAATTATTGAACAGTTTGAAAGGTAACAAATTTAGTCATTACTTACTGTAAGTATTACTAGTGTATTCCTGATCCATTTTCTCTTTCAACATAGATTTGGATTGTTGATAAAGATCCTTTCATTTTAATGATAGACAGGTAAAGATTTATTCTCCACTAAGAATAAATGTGTGTTTCAGAAAATAAGGGATAATGAGATTTTGGCTGCATATAACACCTTGACTCATCTATTCCTTCCTCAAGATGTGGCATAAAAACCATAATTAACCTTCAGCGTCCTGGGGAGCATGCAAGCTGTGGGAATCCACTAGAACAAGAGAGCGGCTTCACCTACCTTCCTGAAGCTTTTATGGAGGCTGGAAGTGAGTCCACTCCTGCTGCTTTTCCTCATTAATTATTAATTTTGGCACTTAAAGGTGTTTGTACTTGAATTCTTGTGTGTTAAAAGCAGCTATGTAAGAAATGTTGCACAAAATGGGATGTAAACATGAAACTTGGCAAATATAATTGTGAGTGAATAACACATTGTTGAAGGTCGTCGATATCTAGAGTGAGACAGAGGGTTTACGTTCTGGTGTTTAGAAGAAGGACAGGACTACAGCTGGTTAAATCTGTCTTTTTCTTCTGAGTTCACAATTAATGTAAACACCATTAATGACATTTCAAATTCTGCTACAATTCCTGTTTTCTTATCTAGACTATAAAAGGTTGTTTCATTGGAGGACATTTGCAGTGACAGTATTTTTGCATTTTCATATTATGGTGAGATGAGGAGAAGTGCCTCTCTGGAGGAAGCAGCTTTTGACTGAAGAAGTGCTTTTATTTCTAAATAGAAAAAATTACCCTCTCCCTATATATAGCTCAGTAATTTTGGTATGAATCACTGCGTTTTGTTACACCTTTTACATTCTTGCTGAACTTTAGTTTGACAGATCTTCGCTAGCTTCATGTATTTTTCAAATTTCAATAGCGAGCGTACAGTGCAATGGGAAAATAGTGTCTTGAAAAAATATGTAGTCAGAGTCTAAGATCCATTATGCAGTTTTAGTGCTCTCATTTATTAGTCATCTCTCTGCTGCGTATAGTACTGAAAACTTCACATGGGGGACGGTGGAAAATAACTCTCTTTTCATTTTAGTTTATTTTTATAATTTTGGATGGAAGGACTATGGAGTGGCATCTTTCACTACTATACTGGATATGGTAAAAGTCATGGCTTTCGCCTTGCAGGAAGGGAGGGTGGCTGTTCACTGTCATGCAGGACTTGGTCGAACTGGTATGTATTCTGCAAAATTAACAGAAGTCTTTTTCTCTGGTTAGAAATGATAAATAGTTTGTTTTGATTCTGTATCATTGCAAGATGTACATCTGTAAAATGGTGAAAAACGCTAAACACATTTGTGAAAATTATCTGAATGGCTACAAGAGATCAGCTTTATTATATTAAAAACAGGACCTGTAATGTTAGAGAGTTTTGGGTCTGTATAATAATTCCCTGTTCCATTCAAATGGGACAGCTTTTTTTTAAAAAATGGGGAAAATTCACCTATACCTTCATTTCACCACTAGTTTCATTGTCCAGTATTCATTACATGGTTACAAACCTGCCACTTACTTTTAGATGAGGTGGATTTGGTGGAGCAGCTAAAATCTGTTACTTCTTTCAAGGCTGTTTTGCCCATGTGCTTCCTGTAGAAACCACCATTGCTCCTGTGTTCATAGATGATGGAACTCCCAGAGATGCTGTGGTGAGAAACTTACCTCTCACTGAATGTGAGAATGGGTTTGCTATCTTGTGACCCAACAAATGCAACTATACTTCAGTAAGAGCATCATGTGAGAGAGGGCATAAAGTCTGTATCTTTGCCTATATTAATTTTTATCCTATAGTTCCACTAAGTATTTGCTTTAGTCTGACAGTTCTTCAACTAATGCTTGTGTTTATATTTTCCAGGTGTTCTCATAGCTTGCTACTTAGTTTTTGCAACAAGAATGAGTGCTGATCAAGCCATTCTTTTTGTCAGAGCAAAAAGGCCTAATTCTATTCAGACAAGAGGGCAGTTACTATGCATCAGAGAATTTACTCAGTTTTTGGTTCCTCTGAGAAATGTATTTGCATGCTGTGAGCCCAAGACACACACAGTGACCCTGTCCCAGTACCTGACCCGTCAGAGGCATCTGCTCCATGGTTATGAGAGTAGACATCTCAAACATGTGCCAAAGCTTATTCATCTAGTTTGCAAGTTGTTGCTAGACTTGGCTGAAAACAGACAAGTGATAGAGGCAGAACTGTTAGATCTACCAGATCTCTCAGCTGAAATTGAAAAGACTGTTTCTCAGTTAGTGTCCACAGAGCTGGACAGAGAACTCGCGAGGCAGGACAGTGATACGTCCGAATCCCACACCCACTCATCCACTTTTGAGACTCAGGATTCTCTTTTCTCTCTGGGACATGAGTGTGATTCTCTTTGGAAAAGAAGGAATGTTGAATGCCTCCAGCCCATTACTCATCTGAAAAGGCGTCTAAGCTATAGTGAGTCAGATTTAAGGAGAACTGAGTTTCTTTTAGAACAAGCAGAAACTGCCTGGACAGTACCTGCTCAGATATTACTGTGCAACAAACTTAAGCAGAACAGTGGTGAAGAATGTTCTGCCACAGATGACCAAAAGCCAGAGTTTGATTTACACGAAGGAGCATTAGTGCGTAATACATGCATGTTCTGGAGTCAAGGTAAATTTAATCTGGATGGACGAAAAGATGGATCCTCACTTCATCACAGAAGGAATTCTACCAAAGAAGTGCCACGCAGCAGAACCTTCTCTTCAGGTCTATCATCTATCCACAACACCAGGGAACCTGGAACACCAAGGCATAATTTTACCAATGAGACTGGTCATAGAAAAGACCACAAGACTAATATGTATGGCAGAAGAGTCTATGTCTCTGAGGACTCGGATTCTTCTTCTTCTTCTAAAGTGAACTTTTCCATTGGATGTGAAAGCCAAGGGAGCAAAGATGTGTCAGAGGCAATTCCACACATTGTCATACAATCAGAATTAAGTTTGGAAGCCCGAAGAGTTTTGGCAGCAAAAGCACTTGCAGATATAAATGAATTTCTGGAAGAGGATGAAGTGAAGCAGAAGGTAGAAATGTGGCAGGTAATTTTTAACTTGTTTCAATGTTATGTGCTCTGCATATTTCACCTGGGTTAATTCCTAGGTGGCAAAAATGCCACCATGAGCTTTGAAATGCCCCATTGGGACACCAGTTTATACTGTGGTTCAGTGAATGACTGCATGTGTCAGTTACAGGCCAGTTTTTTCAAAAGCAAGCAAAATGCACCTACAATTTTGGTCTCTAGCAGGAGATTAGGACATTGCTTCTGGCTGTGTTCATTCTTTTTAGTGACTTATGGTAACTGACGCAGTTACTTGCGGTGGTAACTTGGCTGCTGGCAGCATAAGAGTACTAGAGATTTTCAGGTAGAGCTGTGTAGATTTTAATCTGCTTTCTCAGAACTCATCAGAGGATTCTGTGTGTAAAAGAATTTAGTGGAAACTTCAGTGCTGATCCTCAAAGCCAAATCCTCCTGGCAATGTTTGAAGTTGGAATCCAACCTGGTTTATGCCTTCTAGCAGATAATGGGGAGGTTCTGAGCTGCACTGTTTATGTCATCCTGCTGTCTTAAGGAATCACTTGTGTTACTGTTGGTAAATATTGATGCCTTGTAAAAAATTAGTTTTAAATTTTTTTGCAACTCTTAAGTCTTTTGGGGTTTTTTTGTTAGAACATAAGCAGCCAAGGGGAATGTTGGCAGAAGGAAAGAGACGATGCATTTTCAGTTTTGTTTTGTTTTGTTTTGTTTTGAAGAAAGAACTGAATGCTCGAGATGGAGCTTGGGATAAAATCTGTACCGAGAGAGATCCTTTTATCCTCTGTAGCTTGATGTGGTCGTGGATAGAGCAGCTGAAAGAACCCGTTATATCCAAAGATGATGTTGACATGCTGGCACAAAAATGCATAGAGTCACAGGAGGCACTTTACTTACTGAGAAAGGTAGATCTGTCAATTAATTCTTTAACTGCCAACTACATTTTGTTAATGCATGTTAAACTATTCATTTATGGCCTTCAGACAAGGGAATTGCACTTGACTTTAATCTCTTTCAAAATAAGAATGAAGATTATTGTGGTATTGAAGAGTGTAAGTTTAAATCAGAACTATGATGATTAATATGATAGGAAAATACCAGATACTGTCTGTGAACACTGCTGAGTAGAAGCTCACCTTCAGCATATTGCCCTGCACATTCCGCAGTGTGAGATCCACAGGCAAAGATGAGAAACCTTCTGTCTGTGACTTGATGGATGGCTTTTGTTAATGTCCCATCTGACAGCTGTACTTCATGGCTGTCGTATTTGCTGTGCAAACATCTTAATCCATCAGCTTTGGAAGAGCTGGGGCAAGGAATAGGTAGAATTTGCCAATTCGAGGAATCAGAAGCCAGGCCAAATTCTTCTACGTACATCAGAACTGTGGCCATCTGTATTCTGAAATCTCTATGTAAAACAGGTACTTCTGATCCCAGCTGTATAACTGTGCTTTCCCCAAAGGGCTAGATGTGAGGTATGTAAAAAAAAACCCCAAACACCTCCCCAACAAACAACCCCCCTCTATTCTTCTCACACAATTTCATTTCCTAATTCTCTGTTTTTGAAGTATTTATGAAGAAAAGGTCCCTTTTTAACAGCCTCCAGATATCCAGGAATACAGCTTCTAATAAACAGGTGGTGAGAACTCTGTGTGCAGTCACCACCTTCATGACATGACATTCAGAATAAGTGAGTTTATCTAAACCCACCATGTTTCTTCCTGAAGCATTCCTCCACTCTGTCAGAGTCTTAATTTTCTGTTTGTATGAAATGAAAAATTACTGCCTGACACGTTATAAATGAATAGAAATGATTAATAATTATGGGAGTTTATATTTAAAAATATTAGTTGTATGTTACATTATTTTATTTTAAATTGTTTTGGAGTCACAGAATAGTTGGCAGGAACCTCTGGATATCTTCTAGTCCAACTGCCTTTCTCCAAACAAGAGTCAACTACAGCAGGTTGCTTGTATGTGAGATGCTTCAGTCCCTGAATCATCTTTGTGGCCCCTCATTGGACTTGTTATTGTGTGTCAATGTCCTTCTTGTACCAAAGGGCTCAGAGCTGGACCCGGTAGTCCAGACATGACACTTCAATTGACCAGCTGGGAACTCTCTGTTTAATGCAGTCCAGGATGCTTTTAAGCTGCTTTTACCACAAGGGCCCATATCTGGCTCATGTTCAACTTTGCATGCACTAGGACACCAGGTTCTTTCCTGCCGATGTGGTCTTCCAGGCAGTCAGACCCTGGTATGTACTGGTGCATATTTAGCTGCTCCTCCCAGAAATCCCTCAAGTTTTAATTTAATTGTCACAAAGTGAAGTCCCTGGAGTGTGATTTATCTCCCTTGGAAAAGGGATGGAACTAGCACCCCAGAGATACTTCACTCCCTTTGCTAGTACTGCCCAGGTGTCTTCCTGCAAGCTTCCTTCAGTGACTTAGTAGGACAGAGAGAGATGCAGATCATCCTATGATAGTTGGGGAAAGAGCCTTAAACATGCATAGACATCTGGGGCTGAAAAGATCAAATCTCACTTTTTCCATGGCAATTCTCATGAATGCCACTGTTTTATAGAGGACCTTTAAAAATAAGTCTCCAGATGCATGTCCAACCTCCTAGAACTTTCCAGAGCTGTTTGTGGTACATTACAAGAGAAGAGTTTCTTCCATCATGACTGAAATAATAATGTAGAGGCTTTTTTTAGGCTTGTGAAAACTCCTTCCCTAACTCCTGCACCTGAAGGTTTCAATACATGAAGGCATAGTCTGATATTTAAACAGCACTTAACGAAACCTGAAAATTAAATGTTCTTCATGAAAATATTTCTTCTAATGAGCTGCTGTTCCTTCTACCCACCAGGAACAGTGTCAGACTATCCTTTGTATTTTACACTGTGTGGCGAACTTGCAAATGCTACCAGCCGATGTGGAGGAGGCCTTACTTGCTCGTGCGATTAAGGCTTTCACTAAGGCAAGTAACTATCTTTATTTGTTTTAAATCATGGAGGGTGCATTAATAGAGCAGGCCTCTGTGAGGAAAGTTACAGCAGTTCCTTCACAAGTAGTGTCCACATGCTTCACTGTCTCAGAGTTTACATTTTATAATAATCAGCCAACAGAAAGGGTATGAAATATTCTCAGCAACATTAAATTCTGTCACTGCAGCCTTAATCCTTTAGTCTCATTTGTCTGGGTTTGGATCACTGTCAATTCATGGGCTTCTTCAGATTAGGGAAAAGATAATTTTTTAAGAGGTAAGAATAATTAGTCACTGGGAGTAGTTTACCAAGGGCTTCTGTCGATTCTGTACCACTTGGAGCCTTTCCATCAGATTAAAATCATGTTCTGAATTACACTGCAGTTCAGTTATGTTTTGGGTCCTTAATATAGGTTGTGCATAAATAACTTCTGCTTTTGGGATCATTTAATAGCAATGCCAGGTTACACTTGCCATTGCTTAGCTCAGAGCTGCTTCCTTCTCTGATTCTGCAGGCAAAGTTATATGAACAGAACATTCATCATCATGCTTCCTAATCTCTTGTAACCTACAGACATGTTACCTTTGAAACAAGTGATATTTCTCCTTATACTAGTTTGTTTTACTGTCCAGTCAGCGTAACACTGAAAATACTCAGCATTAAGTACTCCATCATGAAACACAGGTTTCCTTCGATAAATCTTAAAACTTTTCTTTATGTTGGTCATCTCCTTTGCATTTTGCTGTATGACATCAATTTAACAACTGAACTTTGATTTCTCCCTTTTATCAGACAAGCTTTGATTCTGAAAATGGACCATATGTTTATAACACCTTGAGAAAAGTATTTCGACAAACACTAGAAGAAAAAAGAAAAAAGCTTAAGGAAGGAGCAGATAATCCCTCTTGATTTCTACACAGCTATGCTGAAGAGTAAGATGGGCCTACATTTTCCAGCTACTGTATTTTGTGCTATTTGGCATGATTTACTTAACTTTAGGTAATAGCAGATATTAACAAAGCATTTTATTTTTATAGAGGGTGTTCTAGTGACACTTGTTCTATTTACACAGTTCTAAAGAACGGCTCCTGTGTACTGCAGCATTTGGTTTCAGATCCTGTGCTTTTATATTGTGAACTGTTCTTGTTTTCAAATGTGTTTATTGATTTAGAAACTTCTGTCATTGGCAAACAACCTTACTTTCAAGTTCCAACTGCCATCAGATCAGTGCCATGGTACACAAAGGTTTAATGGATGGAGTTAAATATGAATTGTGAATGTTTACATTAATTTTACTTTGCAGAAAATAAAAACTGAACTTATAAAACTCCTTTTGTTTATAGAAATTTTAAAGTAAGACTAAGATTAATAATGATCAGATCATGAGGTCTGCTACTGACAGCAGGGAACCTTTTCCTTTAGATCTCTTAAATAATTGTTACCAACACCTTCTAAAAGGTGTTGCAGTAGAGACATACAGTACGTCGAGTATTAGTTATCAAGGCCTTAATTTAGACTACTTTGGCTAAGAAAACGTTAAAGTGTTTTTAACAGAAAATAGATTGTGGCATTTTAAGTGGCTTGAATAAGAGTGAAATTTTACCTTATTAGTGAAACTTTTAGATCTTACTTTAAGTGAGAAAACACCTACTTATCATACCTTAATAAGGATGTAATTCTGCCTGTACTTCTGTTCAGCCAAATCTTGCTTAAAGAAGTGTAATATAGTAATAGTAAAAAAGAGTTAATGAAAATCTTATCTGCAGTACACTTTGCAAAGGCATTTTTATCTAATAAACCAGAAAAAACTGGGATATCACCATAACTGCAGTTTTTGATCACAGCTGTAGCATTCGGACTGGAATGCCAGTCTGCAGCATTAACAGTTTATCCAGTTAGATAGATTTAAGTACTTCAACAAAAATCTGTTCTTTTCCAAAATATTATTCTTCAGTACTGTAAATGACTAATATTTAGAGATAAAAATAGACCAGTTTAAAATATATATAAATTACACATGCTTCAGCTGTTAGATGATTGTGTATCAAATTCAGATTCAAACAAGTACTTTGGCAGACTCATCCTAAAACAAGCACACTTGAAAGTGAATTATTGTGTGTGAATCACACACATGAAACGAGCTTTGTAAAGAGACAAGGCTGTGTATGTGACACACAGCATAACAACATCCAGTGAATCTCAGCAGCCAGATTTGGGAATACCAGTATGCATGATAAGGGGGAACGGATTTAAACTGAAACAGGAGAAGTTCAGGTTAGATAAAAGGAAGAAGTTCTTTACTGTGAGGTTGGTGAAGCGCTGGCACAGGGTGCCCGAAGTAGTGGTAAATGCTCCATCCCTGGCAGTGTTCAAGGCCAGGCTGGACAGAGCCTTCGGTGACATGGTCTAGTGGACGGTGTCCCTGCCCATGGGCAGGGGGCTGGAACTGGATGATCTTAAGGTCCTTTCCAACACTAGCGAGTCTGGGATTCTATGATTTGCAGGTGTTTTAGTTTCCTCAGAAATTATTTCAGTTTACTACAGTTAACAGCTTTGACTAGCCAGCATCAATGCTGTTACATACACACTTGGGGTGTAGAAACCAGCTCAGCATTGTTTAAATCGATGCCATTTATTAGATCCAGCTAGAATAATCTTTCTGAAGTTAATGTCAGGTGTTGGCATTTGAAAAATAACATACGTGCAGCCCATATAAATGGATACTATAGAACTGGATGGGTTTTATTTTGTGATTTTTTTGGTACACTGACAAATGCAGTTGTGGTTATGGGCAAACTGGGAAAACCCAGAAATACCCCAACCAAATGAATAATCAAACCCACAAACTTTAGCAGCAGCATATTAATTCATTTGTGATCTGGGTGGTATAAATGCTTAAATATCAAAGAACTCCTTTTCTTTATCACACCTTCATGCCATAAACCTCACAGCTCTGTGTGACAGCCTTGTGGGTTGTGTAGGTAGATTTCCCTCTATGCTCATCACGAGCACTGCCTTGTCATGCTGACACTACATCACTTAGTCCTGCTGCACCAAAATGGCCATGAGCCAGTGGAAGGACAGGACAAGAGGACCCCAGCTGGCATCTGTTGCCTTCTCTGTTCTTCCAGGAAATTCCTCTCCCGTGAGAAGGTCACCTCAGTAACAGCAGCAGCAGCTATGAAGTGCTGCCTGCAACAGCTGCTGCAGTAAACCATAGAAAACAGACCCTTACCACAGTCATGTCAGCAGTGCAGAATTCGCTAGTGGACAGAATGAAAGGGATGGCCTTGAAAATTATGGCTTTCCAGAAGCTGATCATGGCCAGGTGTTAGCAACAGATGATACACAGTGTACACAGAAAGACTGGTGTATGGAGCTGCCACGTACAGAGCGCTCCAGCACACGGAGGAAGCCCTCACTAAAGCATTGAGGGAAAAACTCATTATCCACGCTTCTCGGGAATTCTCTCCCCCTCTGCACCTTTAGACCTTGCTGGCAGTAGTAACTGTGATCTAAGCCAAGGCCTCAGAACTAACACAGGCCCTGACACCCTTTAGTCTAAAAAGCCACGTGTGTACTGCTGTGCCATCCCAAACTGCCCTATCTGTGCTAATGAACGGCCTTGGTTGTACATGTGTGGCTTGCTTTGGATCTTCTGAGCACAGGCCACACTCTCAGCAGCACAGCTGAACTCGTGAATGAATTCAGGCAGCTTCAACACATGGCGTCTGTTGGTACCACATGGCCAGTTCTGTGGGAGCTCTGCATCTTCACTGGGAGACAAAGGGCTGATCCCTGAAGCTGTGGGTGAGATTCTGTCAGCGCACCCCCAGTCCCCACCCTAGTGGGGCACATTCATCCCCAGCTGGAGGGCTGGAGAGGTGGCGCCGCTTCAGCTGTGGCTTCAATTGTTGTTCTAGGCGCGCCGTTTGACACATTAAAAACAAAGTTGCTTGTTCCCGTTCCTTTAGTGGCCCTCTCAGTTCGTTCTCTTCCCTCCGCTGCCATGCAGCTTTCAGCCTCACGGAGGGTGAGACACACCGCCATAGCCTCTCTTCAGTTCCTGACCCTTCCTCACATCCCTACCTAACGTGTCACGGCCACTGAGGCGAAGCTGAGGCGAAGAGCCCCGGAGAAGGCTCCTTCCGGCGCGGATGGCAGCGGATGGCAGCGGGCAAGGTTTGCCCTGCACGAGGAGCCGCACAGCAGCCCCGATCCCGCCCAAATCGCTCGGGAGAAGCTGAGGCGGCGAAGGCGGAGCCAGCACTGACGGCGCTCAACGTAACTACGCCGCGCTGCGTTCGCTGAGGCGAACAGCTCCGGTAGGGCTCGTTCCGCAGCGGAGGGCGGCGGACAGAGGGGCTTCCCAGAGCAGAACCCTCCCTCTTCCCCCCTCCCCGATACCTCCATGTCCAACGGGGCTCTCACGGGAGAGGCTCAGGCGGCGAGTGCGTGGCCAGGGGTAGTGTCGCGCGTCCGACCCGCCCTTGAAGGCAGAAGAGTGGGCGCCCTCTGAGAGGAAATGCTGCAGCTCCGGCTCGGGCGGCCGATGCCTCAGCCCCCGAAGAGCTGGCGAAGGGAGAAGCTCCAGTGCAGACCTCGGGCTGCAGAGAGAGCCCACGTCTTCCCCCGGGGGTAGGGAGAGGCAGCAGCCCAGCGGGTGTCCCGGGGGAGGACCCACTGCAGCGGGGGGCTGAGCTGCAGGAAGCGGTGGAAAGGCTGCGTAGCACCAGGGACACTCGTGTGACAGCTCTGATTCTCTTGAAAGACAAACGGCTGATCCTAGAGCCGGAGTTCTGTCAGAGCTCCCCAAACACTTCCCCTGGCATGGCCGGAGGCAGCGCATGGGGGGCGCTGAGGCAGCCGCTCATTTCCAGCTGGTCTGTTCACCTGTGGAGAGAGGAGACTGGTGAGGCCCTGAGCTGCAGACGGGGCACGGGGACTGGCCTCCACAGCACGGCCACAGCTGGCAATGATCGCCAGTCACAGTGGCCTCCGCACAAGAAGGAGGGCCAGGAATTAAGAGGCCAATTACAACATGTGACTGCAGCAGAAACCTCCACGGATTGTCTTGGCCAACCACTCACTTGTGCTCCACAGCAGCCTGATGAGAAATGCTTTGTACCAAGAGCAGGCATGAAGGAAGCAGAGTCTGTGGGGGGGA
>WYDI02035844.1:0-21515 GCA_009867235.2 Psittacus erithacus | reverse complement strand
CGCCCCGCCCCGCCCCTCCCTCCCGGCTCGGCTCAGCCAATCCCCACCCGCGCCACCGCCCGCCGGTCCGTCACGCAGCCCTCACGTCGTGACGCCACCGCTCTCCCCCCGAAGACTTCCGATTGGTCGGCGGGCGCGTCCTTCCCGGCTACCTCATTGGCCGGAGAGCTGCCGCGCATGCGCGGGAGGAGGGAGGCAGTGTGTGCGTGTGTGCGGCCCGGAGGCCCCGCCCCGTTCCCCTCAGAGGGCCGCCCCCTCCTTCGGGCCGTGTCAGGCGGCAGGCACCAGCGTGGAGCGCGGCGGCTCGTCCCGCCGGGCCCCGCCAGCCGCAGCCGTCTGCCGCGCTGGGCTCTCCCGTTAGCCCGGGCCGCCGCTGCGCTCTCCTTCCCTCACAGTCTCTCTAGCCCCGCCGCTGGGAGCCGCCGCCATGGCGGAGACCGAGGCGAGGAGCCTCGACGACTTCTTCGCCAAGCGGGACAAGAAGAAGCGGAAGGAGAAGAGCAGCCGAGGGGCAGCCGCCGCCTCCAACGCCGCCTCTAGCGCCTCAGGGGCGGCCGGAGGAACCCGCCCGGCTGACGGCAGCGGCTCCGGGGCCGCCGCTTCCAACGCCAGCTCCGCCAAGACGGCGACCAAGGTGCGGGCGGGAGCGGGGCCGCGCCGTCGGGGCGGCGGTGGGGGAAGGGTCACGGCTTCCTCCCGCCGGCAGGGAGCGCTGCAATGCACGGTCCGCGGCAGCGGCGCGGCGCCGCCCGGCCATGCGGGCGCCCGGGGCCGATGGGTCCTGGCGGAGCTCCCGGCCTCGTATCCGCTGGCGAGGGAGGGCCGGGAGGGTGAGGTGGCCGGTTCCCGGTCTCCGGCTTCGGTTCTACCCAGCCCGCCCAGGCTTCTGGACCTCGACGCATGGTAGCGGCCGGAACTGGAGGTTTGGATCCGGTGACGGGGCTGTAGGCCACCTGGGTGTGTGGCCTATGGTCCTCGGTGATAAGGTCCCCTGGCTCTGCAGGCAAAGTACGCCGAGCTCGTTGCTTTCCCCATTGCCAGCAAGAGTTGTACTGCTAGGCATTAGTCCTTTTTGTACCGATTTGCAGTGAAACAACGGGAATGCGAGAGAAGCTTAAGTGTTCATAGTTGCGTTAGTGCCGTACAAGTGGCCGTGCTCTGTATTTTAAACAATTTAAGGAACACTGCTACCTTGAACTTGTGGAGCTTGACACCAGCAGTAGCTCCCTAAGTAGACCAAGGTCAGTGGTACTCTTTAGCTGCTCATTTGCTTGTAAAATAATGCATGGTTTTGATTGAAGCTTGTACTTGAAATAGCGATAAAGATCATTAAATGTGAAAGGTACATTAGTTTGGAAGCAGTGATGTTTCCATGGAGATGGGGATATAAGAAATCCAAGCGATTTTAGAGCTGTAGGCTTAGGCTCTTCCAAAAGACTGGATCTTCAGCAGACGGTGCAATAACATCAGATCATTTTCTGCTTCTGCTGTTCCTTTAAAGCAGGTCAAAGTTTTCCTGCTAGAGGTTGATAATGTAAAGATCCTAGGACAGGGCTTTTAAAAGAAGCTGTATTCCCAGCTGAAAGGGGGCCATGCCATTGGCGGACCTTGCTTGCTAGGTCTTCATATTTTAAGTGATAAAACTTCATTTCATGTAGAGTGTAGGAATTGTGTTTAAGTTAAGTTAAAGCCTAGTAACTTTAATTAGGCTGAGTGTGTATGTCTCAATGATGTGACTGGGAACATGGGAGGGCTGCTCTTCTGGTCCATTTCTGGCCTATCTTATCCCCAGAATCTGCTGATTACACAGTAGGACAAAATTGGACCCACTTAGGTGAGTCCTGCTTTCCCCAAACATGTAATCAAACTTCTGTTTTAAAACCTTAAAGTGGGGCTCTCCAGAGACTTGTATTCCACTGGTTCTGTGTGCTCAGATTGCTGTGGGATTTGAAGCTGACCTTTTTACTATTCTAAAAACACTATTAAAAAACCAAGAAAGGCTGTAAATGTGGTTGTGAATGTGAAAAAGTCAAATGTACCAATATTAATCTTTGTCATAAATCCACTGTAAGCTGTTCCAAATGTCCTTTAGTGTTCGGCTCATGAAATAAGTGATGGAAAAGTAAATCTAAAGCCTTGTGTGCATTCAGGCTGTTACAGAAGCTTACCTTTATGTAAAGGGAGAGGTCTTGCCCTTATCTTTTTCTGGGCCTGTGCTGCCCTTTGACTTCCCACTGGATTTTTACTGACATGATGTGGTTTTCTTTCACTTGAACAACTGTTTTTGCTGGGGCATTTCTTAGCTGTGGCATTGAGTTAGAGTCAGCTCACAGGTGCCTCACATATGGTAAGTTAGGGGAGGAGGGAGTGGAATTCTTTCCCAGTTGGCAGTGGTGCACACAAATCCATTTCCTGTGGAACTGCACATTCACCCTTAGTTTTGTTTTTATTATCTTAGTTACAGTCTTCTACTCTCAGTGTAAAGAAGTTAACAACTTGTATTTCTCTCTTCTTACAGGAAGAGGATGACTGGAAGGAGTTTGAGCAAAAGGAAGAAATTGATTATAGTGGTCTTAGAGTTCAGTCCATGCAAATAAGGTACTACTTCTTTTGTTAATTCTTCTCTCCAATATAGTCATCACCTCTGCCTAAAAACTATGTTCTTCAGAGCTGCCTCCAGGGAGTCCAGTAAAACAGATACGTTTCTACTAGTGCAGAAGTTTGCTGAGGTTTGACTGTTCTCTGACAATGTTCTCTTTATTTTCTGTATCTCTGTGGATTCTCCAAGTCTGCCTGGTTTGGTTGGGGTTCAAATTTTTATTACAAATGCTTGACATTGGCCTCTGGAAAGATAGTGAAATAGGAATTTTTCTGAGGGAGGAGCGCAGGACAGTAATTCCCACTGAATCATTGGACTGCTGTAAGGGTAGCTGACTCAATCCATTCAGCATCTCAGTTTGGGGAGTGAGTTCCTGAGCCGTTGCATTTTTGTGTCAAAAAACCCCATGCCATGCCATTGAAGTGGCTAATCACATGTCTGAACAGACAGGTGGCAACTGGGCTGCTGCTTCACTGCCTCTTGGTACTGGTTGCATTCTGGATGCTTTTGGTGCTGTGGCACATTCTCAGGCACATGGAAGCTTCTGCCCGAGGATTTTGTAGCTACTCAGTAGGTTCAAGGGAAGAGTGGAGAAGTAAATGGAAGAGCAACCCATTGGAGGTTATAAATTATCCAGCTCAGGAGACCTCTTTGCTGAAAATAAGCTGCAGAGTCTGTGGTGGGAGTGGGATGTGTGCGCTTGCTCTGCTCTAGCTAGCCTGTAGGCATCTGCTTTTAACTGGAGTTTAAAATAGGATAGTGATGTGTTTAGGCTCTTGGTCCAGCTTACTGTGATTGTTACTGTGTTTGGACAATAAAAGGCCATTTAATTTTCAGAAACTATAGGCATTTTTAACTGTTCTCTAATTACTTATACAGAAAACTTATCCAGTCATGATGAGTGTATTATAACTTCTGTATTCCCACTTTGGTGCTGTGATTCAGATGAGTGGCTTTGGTTTTTCAATAGCCTGTACCTCTGTCCCATTACACCATGCAGCTTTCTGAAGCAGCTTTGCTTAGCAGCTTATTTGGAGTCTTTTGACCATTTCTGTGCAAAACAGAATAGTCTAAATAAAATAGAGTCAGGCCTTTTCACAGTATTTCTCTTTAAAAACTGGAGTAATCCTGTCTCTGTGGTTTGTGGGTTTTTTTTTGATTCCCTCTTTTAAAAATCCAACCAAACAGCACTGACTTAGTAGATTATCTTGGTATGGGCAATATGAATGTTTCTCAGTTGGTTATGGTTATAGGGAAGGGGAGCTCAGGACTTGCTTTCTGTCACTATATTTTTCCACAGTTTTTTCCTCTTCACTAAAGCATTTTATGAAAGCAAGACTTGTAGCCCTTTCCTTCCTTAGCTTCTCCTCATTTCCAAATGCTTGACTGTCCTGTTAAGTAACTTGAACCTCAAAATAAGAAATCAATTTATTTGCGTCACTTTAATACACTTTGAATTCTTCTTTAAGAACTTTTTTCCTTCTTGCTTTCCAAGTTATGTAGCAGTGTACCAAAAGCTGTTCAGGTGGAAGTACCAGTGCAGTGGTTACAGGACTAATGGCGTCTGGTTAAACCCAGTATCTTCAGTGCAGTAGCTGTGAAGTCTTGTCTGTAGTGATTGTGTAGCCTCTGGCAAGTCTTAAACCTCTGTGTGTAAAAGGCTACTTACCATTGCTCTTTTCTAGTGAAAAAGAAGATGAAAAAGATGATGATGAAAGTGAAAAAAGAGAAGACCACGGTGACCATTGGGAGGAGACTGGTGGTAGTGTAGACAGATCATCTGGTCCTTGGAACAAGTCAGCTCCTGCACCGGCACCTGTCGTCGAACCAGTTGGTAAATCTAACTCAGAGTTGTTGCTTTTTCCAACCAGAAGTGTATCGGGTGGAATTAAGCTCCACAGAAAGTAGGGCTCATGGAACAGTTCCTATTCAGGCGTGTTCTGACATACCACCAGTGGCTTGGTTGACACACTAGGAAGGGAAGTTTTCTTGTAAAGGGATCTGAGGAACTGAATTGATAGTACTGTCAGGTACTTTAAGAAAACATGAGTGGAAGGGGTTTTTGGTTTTGGCTGAAGGCAATCTCTGTGCTTTGCTATCTGCAAAATACGTGTTAGAAGCATTTCTGTTGATCCAGAAATACTGCTTTGACAATCAAGTGGATGTTTAGCCAATATCGGCAGTGTAAATGGCAGTTCTTGGGTAGGGTTCTATGGCTGGTAGGATGCTTTTCAAATCTGCTCTAGGGCAGAGAGTATGACATTGTAAAATTGATTCTTTAACTGGGATAGGACTTCAGTGGAGATAAATTACTTAGATGTGATCTGAGTTCAGACTATTCTCTTCCATGGAAAAACTCACTGCAGAGTGGGCTGCTGTGTTTTCCCTTGTTTGCGCAAGCAAGGAGATAAATAGTTACTTCATTGTAGATTGTTACATTAAATATGAACTATTTGGGAATTCTCTTCTGCATCTGGAGAGGTGCTTTAAGTAAGATTCAGCAAATAGATAATTGTGTTTACATCTCTAGTTTTAAATATAAGCTGCTAATAAATAGCAGGTAAGAAACGTGAAGTTCTCATCAGTGGTTTTGGTTCCTTGAACTTTGTGAGCCAATACACTGAAGCCGCATTTTAATTTGACTACTAAGCATAGGTTAAATCAGGTGACACCTGATGTCTAAAATACTTGCTTCCAGAGCTTTTGAAAGTACAAAAACATACCTGTAAAATTCTTTTCTCTTTCTCATTTGTGTTTTGGTTTTTTTGGTGGTGTTTTCCAGATACGAACGTGAACTTCTCTTGTCTAAATATTGTTCTTATACCCAGTTACAGAAGCCCCTGAACCAGTTCAAACTGGTGGTGTGTACAGGCCTCCTGGTGCCAGGGAGGGTGGCAGGCCACGGAGAGCACAGCAAGGACCACCAGAAATCTATAGTGATACGCAGTTCCCATCACTGCAGTCCATCGCCAAGCTTGTAGACAGTCGAAAGTAAGTACATCCCTATGAGATGCATTTTAACTGCCTTAAGTTCTTGCTTCAGTTTAGAGCTTAAGCTGGAATCTTTCCAAAGAGGAAAGAAATGAGATGCATTTTAACTGCCTTAAGTTCTTGCTTCAGTTTAGAGCTTAAACTGGAATCTTTCCAGAGAGGAAAGAAATAAGTAAAAAATTATTTATGGGAGACAGGATTTTCCAACTCTAGGAAGCGCTTCCTGTGAAACAATTTTCATAAGACACAGCCCAGTGATATAGCCAAACAAGATTGCCTGTTACCTTATCTTTGACTTGCTGAAGAGTTTTCCTGAAGCAGAATATTGCTGTAGCAATGATAGCATCTGGTTCCCTGAGATACTAGCCACGGTGAGGCTCTGTGTTACTACCATCAGTAGGCATGAGTAGGATGTCTCAAGCACACTGCCTTCTCATTAGAGATGTGAAGATGAATAAGATTCCTTCTTAAGTGGAGGAATGGGATTTAATACCAATATAAATCAACAAACCTGTTATTGGAGCTGTGGTTTACAATGATGAGCTCCCACAGTTTGCTGAAGGGTTTTTTTTTGTGGTGCTGAAGACTTGGAGTCTTGCCCTGCTTTAAAGTCTTCATCTTTTCACAGCCTTATTCCCTACAGAAGATAGAGCTAGACCAGTACATAATTCACTTGGGTTCTTTGTTTCTTCTGTTTTTTTGGGTTTGTTTTCTTCTTTTTTCCCTTTTTGGTTTTTTTTTGTGTGGCTTTGCTTGGCAAATGAGCTGTGCTGTCATTGCTCCTTTAGGGTTTGAAGAGTGCAAATTGAGCTAAGAGGACATTCTGAGCGAGCATTCTAGAGATAGACTGCTGCCTTCTAAAACCTATTTTTCATAAATGCACTTAAGTTACTTTTGAGAATGTTAATACTGAAACTTGGAATGTGATCTGAGTTGTAGTGGGTGATGAGCTTATTCTGGAGATAAGGTTTTACAAGATTTGCTTGGGAATGCTTGCCTGTTGTGTTAAAACTTTAGACCTTAAGTGTTCTGTGTTCATAATGGTTTTGTTGGGCTGGGGTGGAAGTAGACTAGAAATTCACAATTCACAAGCTAGTGATAAGATATTTACTGATTACATTTATTTTCCCTTAGGGATAAAGAAATGGAGAAGAGCTTTGAAGTAGTAAAACACAAAACTAGAGGTAGGGATGAGGTCTCAAAAAACCAGGCACTTAAACTTCAGCTAGACAACCAGTATGCTGTGCTCGGGGATCAGTAGAGCTGCATACACATTACAATTAAGGAATGCTTTTTTGGTAACCCTTCTACTAAGGTAACTAAACTACAGCTAACGGCTATGATGAACATGCCACCTTATTTCTGCTGGATCTACTGCAGCAAGTGCAGACTACTTTTGACATAAGTGCTTGGTTCTCCTCCGCTATGGAAGCGTTATATGTTACAACTTCTCCATTGGAAATGGGGCAGGTTAATGTAAATGATTGAACAAGAGTCATCAGTGTTCTTTAATTGCTCAGAAAGATACCTTCAGCCAGTGGTCATTTCAAAATCTTTTTATGTTCAGATACTGAGCCTTCGTAAAGGTTGACTACCTCAGACTTGCTGCACTCATTGTGGACACCATGTGGATCACAACTTCTGGAAGAGAAGGTTACAGCTGTTTTAGTGGCCATCTGAAACTTGAAACCAGCTCTACTGGATTCCTGTCAGAAATCCTGCAGAAGTCAGCCATTTGGTTCCAATTTGCTATAACAAAAGATTTAAGTGACCTTAAATGACAAACGTATTCTGTTCCCCTTCTGAGGAATCCTGTCATGTGTAGCCATAGCCTACTAGAGACTTCTGGAGCGTACCAATACCACTCATGCTACCCAAGTATAACAGAGCTGTAGTTTGTTTACCTTTTTAGATAGCTGTACTGAAGTAACTGCAAAACAAATTAAAACTCACTATCAGATTGGAGGAACGATGGGTTTGAATGGTTTGTTTGCATTAGCCATTTTCACAGTTGTCTGTTGAAGCATCTTATTTTTCCTGTTATCCACAAATGCCTGCTTTGTTTCTGATATCAAATTGCAGTATATTTAAGTAATGATGAGATGTTGTAGTGAAATAGGGTTTATTTTGGCTTTTGTCATGAGGTTTGTCTTTCCTACCCCACAGCATTAAGAGTTTTTTCACACAGAGGTATCCAGACTCTTTAAGTAAAGAATTTGGCTTTTAAAAATGAGATATGTGGCAGTAGTGGTACTAGATAAAAACTTCTCTATTAGAAAGTGACTTGTTTGCTGAAGGGTAATGGTTACTTGATAACCAGAATAATGTAGTATGCAGAGGGATAACTAGAGCTGGTAAGCCTTATTTTGTTTGGCTACTTCTGTGAAGCATGCAGGCTTTTTGAGGCATAAATCCTCTATGTAAAACTCAAATGCTGTTTATTCAAAGTTGGGAAGTTTAGTACTAATGGAAGGCAGTGGCTTCTTCAAGTTGTTTTCATCTGTGATTTAATTGAGTGGAAGTAGGCAAAATGGCACTGATACACTAAGAATATAGGACACTGCCCCCAACACTGATCTGATGAATCAAACCTGTCAAGTACCAAAAGCATCCTGCTGTAACTGCTTTTCTCTTCTCTGAATTCTTATACCAGAAGCAAAATGAAGTAAAATAGTGGCGTGCTCCAGTGTTGAGGTTTCTCAGAGTAAATGCCAAAAACTAGACTCAACATCTATAGGAGTTGCGAATGGCAAGAAAAACCAGGGAACAAAACAAAACTTGTTGGCTCGTGTGGTAGTTGTATGTATGTGCAGAAGATGAGGTTAGTGCAGGAATTGCCTCATTGGGTTCCCTTTGACTAACTGCTGACTTGCTTTAAATCTGCTTCTCTGAGGCCAATGGGAATTTTGCTGTTGACTTCAGTGGGGCTGGGGCTTCACCCGAGTCTTTTGTGCACAGACTAAAACTGGCCTTGCCCTTGCAGAGTTACCTGTTTCTAAAACTTCTGCTAGAAGCTGCTATTAAAGAGGGCTCAAGAGACTATCCTTAAAGTTGGAGAGTTCATTTGGAAACAAAACCTCACTGAAAGACTCATACCAATACCTTGGACTCTGAGCCATGTATCTTCCTTGAAAATATATTGTTGCCAGCAAAACTGTTGAGTTGCCACTAAAGATTTCTGTGGAATTCATGGTAAATGGACATGTCATTTGATGTGGTAGAAACATGAAAGCTTAAAACACTTTTCTTGATGCCCAAAAGGGATTGGGATCACCAATGAACTCAGTTTTAGTCTACTGTGTGAAGGGTAGATGAGACTGTCCATTGTACCATCTTTGAGGTTTTGGGTATAAATTTTGGCAGTTCAAGAAAACTCTGTAACAGTTTCAAATCAAATAAAATGGAAATATGGAGTCTGGAGTCTAATGAATCTTTACCTTTAGTTCTAGTTTATGACAGCTGAGGAGACAGCATTTGGATCTCTTCAGGGACAGGTCATGGAGTGGGTAGTCAGCCTTATGGTCAGGTGGGCTGTGCATAAGAGCTTATAGCAGTGCATTCTAATATGACTTCTATTTGTACAGAGAAGTTTAGTTGCTTCCTGTCAGAGTGTCTTCTTATTCCCACCATATATGACTGGATTGACATCGTGAATCGAGTGTGAATGAAGCTTTGATTTGCTTTTCACTTGAAAGTAGCTCTGCTAAATCAAAGAATGAAATAAACCCATAAAACCTCTTGGATGGGTGGTGCCACCAGAGCCCATCAGCTACTGATAACTAGAGCTGTTACTCTGGGGGGCTTTTCTTAAGCATTTCATTCCAGGTTCTTTCTGGAGGCATCAAGGAAAAGAAAGAAAACGCAGCAATTTCCATAGCACAGAATGTTAAACTATTGAAAACTGTTTCTCGTGTTAAATATCGCTGCCACGAACTAGCAAAAAACAAGTTGTCAGTATCTTCCTGTAACAATGAATTGTTCTGCATGCCTGAAATCTTGTAAGTCGTTCCTCTGTGGAAGCTCAGTATGCTTTTGAGACTCTGAAGTCCCAACTTTACCTGGTTTGTTGTTGCATCCATTAGAGGCACACTGAGACTGTCCGTGTCATTCCTTCAGAACGCTTCTTGAAGGCTCATTCCATAAATGAAGGATTGTAGAAATGAGATTCTTGGTATCAGTCAGTAAAATGCTGTTGTATGCTGCTTCTGAACCTGTAACATGCTTTTGTGGTGGCTTAGTTGTTAGTTTCCGACTTCAGGGTTCCATTTTACTTAGTCTCTGACATGAAATGAAAATACAGCCGTGAAGTTACTGAGCTGCTGGTAGAACATTTAAATGTCCAGTCCCTAAAGAGAAAGGAACAGTTGGGATTTGTGACTCTTGGTGATGCAGTCTGTATTTAAGGAATGTTAAAATGCCAAAAGCTAGATCATTTTTAATAAGGTTGGACTTCCCAAATGCCTGCTGTAGGAAACTGGCATCTCTATTTCCTTGAAATGATGATGATAAACATAGAAGAGGATTAGTTTTGACCCCTGCTGCCCTTGGTTTAGCTGTGCCATATTTAATCTTACTCTTAAACGAAGAGCAGATGTCTCCTGCTCCTTCAGTTTTGTCTTTGTAGTTACCTTTACCAGTCATGTCCAAAGTAACTTTTGCAAAACTTGGGAATAGCTGAATTGTTAATGATACAGACTGGGTTACAGACACCAGAACGCTGGTGTCAGGTCTGTATGTGCTGACTCTTGGAAGTTTTCACCACAACATGCTATTTAGGTCAGGTAAACACCATATAAATGTGATAGGGCTGCACATCTTGGAGTTTGCTTATGGGAGCTTTTGCAATACTTGTTGGGGTTGTGTTTGTGTCTAAGTTCAGCCTGGTTGAGTAGTTTTAAACTTGCTTGGGGTTTTCTGGCAAATACCATAACTAACTTGAGCAGATGATTTGTTTTTAGATTAATACAGCTTCATGTGCTTAAAGGGTGCTTAGTTACAAGGTATTAATACATCATTCTGTCCAATACTGACATGGTCAGAAAAATGAATACATCCTCTTTTACATGACCGATTTGTATCAGAGGCCCAAGAAACTAAATATATCAAAACCACCTCAAGTACTTCACAATCTCTATGAACAGCCACAATCCAAATTTCAGCACCTGGTTGGCTGTAACTGAGTTCCCAAATTGTCCCCTCTCTGCTTTCAGCTTTTAATTTCATTTTGATTTTGAAGGCAAATTGGGGCTTTTTTTGGGAATGTAACAAAAATAATAACATGCCTTTACATTTCAGAGAGATGAATTAGGTATGTACAAAGGGGGAGGAAATCTGATGGGTATTTGCTAAGGAGTTCTGAAGAAAAAGTTAAAAGAGTGGCTCATCTGTGTCCAGGTTCATACAAGAACTTGCTTTAGCTGATGGAAAAAGAAATGGCAGCAGAAAACAGCTGAGGAGTCTATTAACACTGATTTGGATAAGTTATAACTATCACGTACCTAGAGTTTGGCTTCTGAAGCACCACGTGTAGTTCTACTGTGTTCTGTTTGAAGTGAAACTGAAGAGGAAGGAAGAGATTTTTAGTCTTTTTTAAACAAGGGAGAGTGGAAATATGCAAATAGAACAGGAGCTAAGAGAGGGATTGGAAAGAGGGCTTTCCTAAAGGATAGTATTAGATGCATAGCCTGGGGCAGGGAGTAGAGTGTAAGTGGTTGGGTAAAAGTGCTGCTTTCGAAAGTGACAAATCCATCTGACTTGAAATGAGGCAACGTGGACTTCAGTACTTAAGGAAGCCATCCCATTTTCTTTTTTCCCTTCAAAGAAAAGGATTGGGCATACCTGTCCAGAGAGAAGGTAGAGTTTTGCAGTGGTCCAAAGCTGTCTAACTGGTTGCCTGTGGAGAGAACAGAGAAAGGGCAAATTCCAAGATAGCTCAGCAATCTTATTAGGAAAAAACTTGTTTCATGTTTAAGAAAACTCTTTCTTGCTTCTGCATGATAAAAAGCCGAGATGCTGATTCCAATTGCTGTGATGACACTTCCTTTTATTTTGAAGCATCTTCTAACGGTACATATACCATCGGCTTATGTTCATTACTTAGAATGTATGCTGATGCAGCAAGGCTGATGAAGTTCAGGGGCTGCTGTGCCAAAATACAACTATTGAAAATGTTAATTGTGTTAATGAATCACCAGAACAAGTAGTTCAGCTGGAATACCAGAATGGGAAAGATTGTCTAAAATGACTGCATGAACTGAGAAGAAGCCCATTTTGTAGCAAGAGCATGGGCCCAAGAGAGTGGAATTTGACCTTGGTTTTCCACTGAGCTGCTATGTTAACTTCAAGCAGTTCAGGTTCCCTTTGCCTCAGTTTCCCCAGCTGTACCAAAAAACCCCAAGCACCTACCTCACAGGGGTGTTGTGAGGCCAAAGCTGCTCTTTGTCAAGGGCTGGGACTGCTGGAAGGTGCTGCAGAGGACTAAAAACCTTCATTAGAGGATCTTTATATTAGCTTTCATTACAGTATTTTAATACTACTTTGGTAAAGGCTTATTTCTACAGAATGTACAATACATTCTATTTAAGCATTATGTAATTAGACTTATTTTAGTATGTATGGGTAAGGAAAAGATTCAGGCTGAGCACTCCCATCTAACTGGTATTTCATCTAATTCTCTGTGCAACACAAATGGTATATTCATATAAGGCTTTTTGGGTTTTATGTGGAATACATGAAATCCATTTTGTTCGGTCTTGTAAGCCCAATGTCTGAAATAAAATCCTGCTCACAGTGGATAGCCATCTGTTATAATGTGGCTGGTTTAAAGTCGATTCCAATTACGTGAACTAGAAATGTTCACTATTGGAAGTATGTATTTGTGTCAGGGTCCTAAGTGGTGTTTTGTGGTAGGAAAGTAGTTTTCTTCTTTTCACTGTAAACACACACTTGTCCTGCTCTTTATCCTTTCCCATGTTGAAGTAGCATGCAGGGACAATGGAAATAGGGGAGAGAGTAATCTTAACTTTGAAACTTTGAATTCTGGTATTGAGGCAGGCTGTGGAGGAAGAACATGAGGAAATAAAAGGACACAGTTGCCCATGGGGAGGCCTCTGTACTTGCTTTAAGTTTCTGGGGTATTCTGCTCTATGTTTGTGGCAGAGATGAAGCAGATGTATTACTTGGAATCTGAACAGCAACCACCTGGGCTCAGCCATGCTTAGTTGAACATACCTGCTGTAGTATTTAACTGGACTTTTAAAGTAGATTACAGGAGTTGAGATGGAGATGAGTGCAGCAACAGTGGATGACAGGCTTAGTCTTTGTGGTTTGTTTCATCTCTTCACGTTCTCATCTTGTACTTTAAAGACAGTACAGCTGTAAAGAAGGTTAAGTTGTTAAGTGCTGACTGCATTTACCAGCAATGCTATATTTATAAATACAAAGGGGATGTCATAAGGGAAGACTCAAGCCTGTTGGAATGCATAGCCTCCCACTTCAGAGCTGCACTGTCTCAATACCAGAATACTGCATCATATACAACAGCTGCTGTCCAGTTGTAATAAAGATGGGTAGTATGAAGAACATACCTTGGATTTTTCATCCAAATAGTGTCTGGTGTTCTCTTCCAGCACTACCAGTATTCTGTCAAAAGCAATTGTGGCTGCTAACGTTTATAAAGCTGTCAAATTTGAGCTGAGGTGTTGGTTAATTCTGAGGGGATAAGGGGGAATAGAGCAGATCAGGAGTAACTGAGAGATGTTAGTGTAATACTTCATCTGTATGGGACAGGGTATGAAAGACTCCTCTCTGCTGCTACACTCACCAAAGCCATGTCTTGCCATTGTAAGTCCTCACTGTGTTATCTAATAACCATCCCATGACCTTGACTGACTAGTTGGTTCTCTGACTGCACTGTCTTTAATCTGGGAATTAGGTAGAAGGCAGACTGGCTTTGTGAACTGGCATGACAGTGTTTTCTAGACAATTGGCTCTGCTGATGGTTTTGGTTGGTTTGGGTTATTTTTTCTACAACTCAAAAGCCCAGCAAAAATCTCCTTTTCACCCCAGAGCATTCCCTCCTTTCGTTCACCTACGTTATTACCATGCCAAAGATTTCTAGTCAGGTGCCTGAATTATTCACCACTGTATAACCACCATATAGAAAGCTCTGTAAGCAAAAACTGAGTCTTGATCTTGCTGTATTTCTTCAGTCTGGGCTCCCAGCACCAAAACATGGCTCCATCTGTTGCAAAACTGCTCAGCAAGTAAATGTGGTCTCCGTGTGGGATTTAAACCTAGACCCTGGAAGGCTACACAAGAGCCTAAATCCCATGGAAAGAGTGAAATGAAGGCAGGAAGCACTGGTTACAGTACAGCACAGTTCAATTATGAGAAGGAGTAGGGTTGCATGACTGGTTAACATGCTAGCTCAAACAAAACTGGCTTACCTAGATAGCAGGGTCTGGCCTAAAGCCTCTATTTTTTTAATGAAGAGATGACTGAAGAATAGTCTCTGTAATTGAAAAAATAGGAAACTGAAAATAGTCTCCGGAACTGAAAAAATAGGAAACTGAATTTGCTTTCAGCAGTGTACCAGAATGTCTCACCACCAGACTAACCTGAAGAAATGAAGATAAAGCCATTTGGGTGCTTACTGTAGTGCAAAAGAACGAATGATACCATCTGATTTTGAAAAGGGGTGGCTGGGAGCCCCCTGAGCACAGCAGAAACTGCTTCAGCAAAGTTGAGTACAGTATGATCTGAGAATCCCTGTGTGGCCCCCCCAGTTAACACAGGAACCTAATGGTGCCTGTATGTTTATATAGTTATAATTTAAGTTGCAAACCTGAACTCCATTGTTTTGGCAGTAGATTTTTTTTACCCTGGTTTACCTCTCACGGCTTCTGCAGATGACAGCTTCAGACTGTGCAGTGCACACACCCCTTGTTGCCCTTTTTGTCGCACGTTAGAGGAACGGTATCAAACTCTGTAAAGCACTTTTGTGATGTTTCCTGTGAAGAAAGCTGAAGAAAATAAACTCATCTTAACTGCACCAACTGAATTCAAACCTCCAGTTTGTCTCACTCTTGCGTTCACCCCTTTCTTCAATGACAGAGCAGTTAGTGTGGGGGCAGCAGCAAGCTGGTTCCAGGCTCTGTGCAGAAGAGGAACTGGCACACACGTGCACAGGCTGAGCAGATGCCTGGAGAACAGGTAATGCTCCGATCCCATGTCACTGGTTCCACTGGAGCTTGGGATGTGTCTGATTTCAGCTGCTCCCCTTCTGCTTTGCCCCCAGGATTCACAGTGGCTGTGTGGCTCCAAAAAGCTTAATTAAGTGGGTCAGGGAGTGGTTTCTTAGCTGTAGAGTGAGAATAGCAGCATGACCCTTCCACAGCAGCTTCTTCCAAGGACTGGGAAGAAGAAAATACAGCAAAATCACAGGACCCTCATGTCTAACCTGCCAATATCCACACCTATTTACAATACCTGCCAAGCAAAGCAGCATTTTGGGGGTAGAACAGGGAAATACAAAGTTAACTCAAAATGTGATTTAAGGCATTAAAAGCAGCATTATTTTCAGTATGTGGATTTGGAGCAAATTGGAAATGTTTTTGGGCACCCACAAAGAGCAAAAAGCATTCAAGCTGTTAAGGTCAAGAAAAACAAAGCAGGTGGCAAGACTAGTACCTGCAGCTAAGCAATCTTGCCACAGCCCAAGTGCCCATCAGTGGGGGCACAGAAAAGAATCAGATCCCTCATGGCCATGGGAATCTTTCAGTTCTTCCTGACAATTCCTTCAGGTCATCCTGACAGTGCGTTGTGGAGCTCACTGACAAAATATCCCCTGCACTGCAGCAGGAAGCAGACAGCAGAGCCTTGCATATCAGGGCAGGCTGCCTTCCTGTCCCCTCCTGCCTGGAGACCTTATCCCTTCCTCCACCACAGGGGGTTAGTTCTCCCCAGCCTGGGGCAGTGCTCTCCAGACTGCATAGCAACTTACTAGGTGCTTGTGGCTCCTCCTGTCTTCTAGCTGCAACCAGTACTGATGAAAAGACTTCCTGTAGAACAGTATTCAGCAACTAGAAAATACAAGTAGGATAAATCTCCCCTTCAAAACAATGGAGAGGTAAATCAAATAGACTTTAAAGATGTTGTATATGTTTCCCCAGACGACTACACTGGTCCTGTGCAACTGGACATTGTGCTTTTCTATTCAGACAGGCCACAGCAATTCCAGCTGCTTAAACACAGCTCTTTCCTAAGCACACTTTTACCCAAGCACAGCACAACTCACATACAGTAAGTTAAGAGACCCAGACCCCATAGTTACTAAAAGGTCAAACAGTTTGTCAAATGTTGTGGTTGTCTGAGTAAGGCCATTTCCAGCTGCTGGAAACCAGCACCTTTGTTCTGGCTCTGGTTCCTGTTGCAGACCCAAACTGGGAGTGTGGTCAGGCAAAGTTCACCTCTCAAGTTAAAGAGTTGGTTCTGTTTGTTGAACAGATGCATCAGCGCTCAGAACAGCAGCACCTCAGCAGTGCCTCTGCTTTATAGAACTCATTTATACGCTCTATTAGTACAAAAACTAACAAGCCGGTTCTTTTTGTCCTGTTCCCCCTTTCCCCTCCAATGGAAAATACCCAGAGAGGAAAAATTCATGTGGAACCTAACAGAATTCCTGAACAGAATTCTTACCAAGTGGTATTTTCCCCACAACACACACACAGAAGATATGACAAGCACCTCACAACGTATTTCTTACCCATTATTATACAATGGTGTCCCTAAATGAAACCATTAGTGGGACAGTTGGGACATTTTGGGGAGACAGTATTTTTTGGGTGAGTTCTTGCCATATTTTTAGATGCTACTGGTAACCAAAGCAATCTTTCCTATGAGTATTATTGTAAAATTATTTTAATCTCAAGACAAATGAGAAAAGAATCTCAAAAGCTTTTAATTTTGGTGGCAAGAATGAGAAAATATAAATATGAATTTAAAAATGTCCAGCTGGAAAGCACAGGAGTTGCTCAGTGGACTTTGGATCGCTTGACTCGGCTTGTTTCTCCCACTGCTTTTCTTTTCTGGGACAATCCAGTTCCAAGTTCTGTGTTGTTCTGAAGGGAAGATACAGCTTCTGGCAGGCAGTAAGACTCCATTGGGGGAGGTGGATCCTTCAGTAGAGGAAGACAAAAAAAAGACATAACCCATGGATTTAGCTTTAGTCTTTGTTTAGCTCAAGAAGCTTCTGAGAAGAAACAGCTTATTTGTTTTCTAAAATGGAAACTATCAAACCCAACATTGCACCACCTACATTTTGAACATGTTGAGCAAGCTGCCTATCCTGCAGCACTGCCAGCTCTAGAACAAGTCAGGTTAAAGTCTGAGGCCACATACAGAAGTGCTGAGCACAGGCACTTGCGGCCAGGATTCCTGCATGCACACCTGGATGAGGTAGTCAGCGATGTACTCTGGTTTCAGGCAGTTCACTCCTTGGGCTGCTGCCTCTGCTATGTTGACCCTGCTGTCCTCTGGCTTCAGCTTACTGAAGTCAGCAAAGAGGTGAGTTGTTTCTTTGAAGAGAGACACAGAATGACCAGAGAACACCTACACATCAAAACACGACAGACAAAACGAGTTTAGTTTTGTGGCTCTTTCCCCAAGACAAATGCACTTCATGACCTATAATTTCACCCATCAAATTTATTAGCAAACCAGTGGAGAATAAAACACCATTTACAGCTGCATTCTGTACCATCACACACCTTTAAAGAAGGGTGATCCTTCTCATCAGATCAGGGCATGGAAATTCTATCCTAATTCCCACCAGCACTCCTGACTGAGTGACCACAGGTAGGCTGCTGTGCTCGACTGCTTGGAAATGGAAATGACACAGCTCTTTCCTCCCACCTTCTGACCATGTTTCAGATATCCTGTTGTCGTGGTTTGAGCCCAGCCAGTAACTCAGAACCATGCAGCAGCTCACTCACTCTCCCTCTTCTTGCCTCCCACTCCCGGAAGGATGGGGAGAAGAATGTAAAGAACATAGGTCCCACAGGCTGAGATAAGAACAGTCCAGTAACTAAGGTATAACACAAACCACTGCTGCTACCACCAATAGTAAAAAGGGAAATAACAAAGGGAGAGAATACAATTGTTCACCACCTGCCGACCGATACCCAGCCCCACCCAAGCAAAGCCTTCCAGGTGACTCCCCTCAGTTTCTATATTGGCCATGACATGCTGTGGTATGGAATACCCCTTGGTCCAGTTTGGGTCTGGTGTCCTGGCTCTGCCTCCTCCTGGCGTCCTGTGCCCCTCCTCACTGGCAGAGCATGAGACTGAAAAGTCCTTGTTGGAGTAAGCATTACTTAGCAACTAAAACATCGGTGTTATCAGCATTGTTCTCAGACTAAAGTCAAAAACACAGCACTGCAGTGCTCCCTGTAGCACTCCCGCTACTAAGGAGAAAAATGACTGCTACTGCTGAACCCAGGACACCTGTGTAAGCAATTTGCTTGCTTCAGGCCTTTTACTCACACAAAAAATGCCCAGCATAGAGTTTAACAGAAAGAACCGCCCCCCCAACAAACCAAAACCCCACAAAACCCAACACATGTATATTATTAAAACCCCAAAACCCTACATACTTTTGCTCCTCCTGACTGAAGAAGGCGCCTGAATCCTGCTTCCTTGGTTTGATCAACATTCAGGATCACTTTCCAGCCACTGAAAGCTCCCTAGATAAAAGACTCAATTTAACCAAAAGAACATCTGTACTACGAAGACTTACTGGATCTCTAGTTTTCCTCTTTCGGGAATATCCATCAGATAAAGATATGCCATCACCTCATTTTGTCTTTAAGTGTAAATGGCAGAAAAAAAGCACTCTTTCTACCTTTCAATGAATGCTTGACTGCAATGCTCAATGTGAGAGGGAGTTAAAAGACTTTAGGAAACGCTTTTTGGGACTCCTTTGGGGAGTCTTTTAAAAAGAGGGAAAGTCCCACTTTCAAAAGCCTCACTGAAGACTATGGAACTCACACCATAAAGATCCCAGAAGGTGCTTTAGGGAAGCACCTTAGGAAAGGGGTAACCTTGTGCAGTTTTAAACATAACAGTACGCACACAGCCCTGTCCTGTCCACCCATGCTGAGTACCTAAATGTCTCCACAATACCATACCTCAACAATACCAGTTTCTTGTCTCCCTTTATGGATTTTTTTCCGCCACCTCATGGCAGCAAGTGCTAGTTTCTTCTGGTTTACACTAATTGCAGGCAAAACATTAAGTATGGAATTACTTCCCCACTCATAATCTTCTTCCTAGAACAATCAGAAGCCTGAATTACAAAACATTCCTGCCAACTTTTAACAGCAGAAAAAGAAGTTTAGAAGTAAAACCCCGCCCCCCTGTCCCCCCCAAATCCCAACTCACTCTGGCTTTATCTGTTGATTTTATTTGGTCCAAGCAGCTCTAGTTAAGATGAGAGACTTGGCTCTTCACTGCACATGCATGCCTAAATCTACTCATGTTTTTCTGTGACATCAAGTCATGTACACAACCAGATTCCTCTGGCAGTTATCTACAAAGGAATTCGACAGCAACTGAATTCCTTTGAGTGAGTCCAGAGCAGTGAGCAAATTAACTCACTACTCTGGATGCCATCAACTCTACACTTCTGCAGTGTCTTCCAAAGCAATGAAAGTTGGTGTTGATACATCAAGATATGAACCAGTTAGCCTGGTCAATGTAAAAGAACCACCAGACTCAGGAGAACTGTGAAGTAACAGTTAGGAAGGTGAGGAGTTGGAAGAGATACTGTTCAAAAACTGTTTACATCCATGGTTAGAGAGTTGGATTATTTAAAACTATTCCATGTTCATTTTACTGAAAGGATCAAGATCAATTCCTGGTGTAACAAAGTCCATGTGATACCAGTGAGAATTTATCAAAAAGTATTCAAGCTGAAGTTTTCAGAAGCAGCTATATAAAAAGTGTGGGCATTTCATTTATCCAATACTGGGAGTTTGGTCCAGGACTACTTTCCAGAGAAAAGCTTGTCAGACTTTGGATCCTCTAAAATGCCCAAGGCTTGGGCACCCTAATTGGGTTTGAGAGTTTTAAGTCTAAGCTAAAAAGAAATGCAGCAGTGTACAAGTACAGGTCACTTGCCTGAACAAAGCAGCCAGCTCCTCTACATGCCTCCAGGTAGGAACGGTGAAGCACCCACTTCCCAGCTGCCATCGAAGCCAAGAACTTTTCGTTTCGAAGAGGATGTCCCACAACAGTGTGTGTGCAACTTGGATCAAAGCACTGTTTCTCAAGCAATACTCCACCTTGAATTGAGAGATGAATTTTATTCATGTTATTTAAAGGTACCACAGAAAAGATCAACTCAAAATGAGAATTACTTGAATGCAGATAAAAACATACTTCACTCAAATTCACACTGAAAGCGTTAGCACTGAAGTGACACTGGCAAGGAAGGAGAAGCAGCCAGGAAAGAGTGGCTGTGATAAAGTGCCACTATAACACAGACAGGAATAAGAGAGACACCAGAAGACAGTAGATCCTGGGCACTCTCAGCCGTAAAGAATGAGGCTGTTGTGCAGACAGCTAGAAGAAAACTGCCGGCAGACAAACCCACTGCTGTTTTATGGCAAAGCTGAGTGCCCACATCATAATAATACATTCAAAGAATCACTCATAAGCACAGAAAGCCATAAATTTAAGACCTCAAATCTGGTAAGTCACTAACAGCAGTCCTTTCTTCTCCCCAGTGAGCCACAGCTGACCAGACACATCCACACACATACTATTCTTTGCATTTCACAAATAGCTGGTACCTAATTCCTCAATCAGATGGCAGTAATCCAATCTTTCTTCAGGATTAAAAGAAGACAGCTGAAATTTACGGAGTTTTTCTGGTTCTTCATCAGTCTTTTCTTCTTCTGTAACAGCCTGGAAGTACAGTAACAGATTCTGAATGTATGACAGAAAGATTAGATTGACAGCTGACTAATTCTCTCCCAAACATTCTGGATTATTTTTATACACAGTTTTCTTTTAGCCAGCAAAAGCAGAACCAAACCTGTCAATTACTTGACAAAAAGCTTGGATCAAATCAATGTTAAGCTCCTGCTTAACAGCCACGTGGTTGCCCCTTTCTTCAGGGCACAACTGAACCAATCTGAAATAAAACTAATCCTTCATTCATATCCAGTGAATGACAAGTTGAACACATGAAAAAATCATCTATCACACTGCCTCATTCATTCAGACTTCCTATAAATTCAAGGGTCTTCTGCATTCCTACTACAGCTTAGGTACTAACATGACAAGTTATGCCTCTAAAGACACACTGTTGCTGGAAGTTTGAGCACCAGGTGATACACTGCAAAAGACTAAGCTTTTTTTCCTAGCCCTTTCCTAGTCCATTATAAAATAGTGCAATTTTAAATCAGGTTTTAGACAGAAAAATAACTTTACCTTTGTATCTAAGTATAAATTCCAGATACCACAGACAACCACTACCCTTCTTCCATCATCCTAACACAGCTGGAGGAGTTCCAATGAATGCACATAGAAACTCCACATTCCAAAGCCTACCTCAGAATTCCAGCAGGAAGTGGCCAAAAAACTTTCTCTGTCTGAACAAAAAAACCAAAGCAAAACAAAAAAAACCCCAAACTTTTTCAGCAAACATTCTTTGTCCAAACTCTCAAAGAAAGGAGGAAAGAGAAATAGAACTGCACAGAAGTAATCCACTTCAAGGTTTTAAATCACAGAATCATAGAATCAACCATGTTAGGAAAGACCTTTAAGCTCATCCAGTCCAATCGTTCCCCAGCACTGCCAAGGCCACCACTAACCCATGGCACTGAGGCCTCGTCTCCACGCTGTGTGAACACTTGCAGGG
>WYDI02035842.1:0-42774 GCA_009867235.2 Psittacus erithacus | reverse complement strand
CCCTCCTCCCTGGCAGAGCATGAGACTCAGAAAGTCCTTGGTCAGAGTAAACATTACTGAGCAGCAACTAAAAACATAAGTGTTATCAGCGCTGTTCCCAGGCCGAAAGTCAAAAAACACAGCACTGCACCAGCTACTAAGGAGAAAAATGACTGCTACTGCTGAATCCAGGACATGTAGGATGCTGAAAATAAGCATGACTTCTACTGTTGCCTCTGAGGGAAACATCTGTTTTGGGAGGCCAAAAGTAGTCTGCAGTCACTCTAGTTTTAAAAAGTGAAGGCTCTACCACAAAAAGGTGTCCAAAATGCTATTCTGCAATATATAACATGCAATGGCTCACTACTGCCACAGGGTGTCATAAGCTTAATAATGTTTAACAGAATTCAGACTGCTGCAAGTGAAGATGACAGGGAGAATCCAATTACAGCTTAACACGGACTACTACCTTAGTTAACAGCAGCTGTGAAACTTGTTATAAATTTTAATGATCACCAGCAGCAACAAGCAAGACTGGGAGGCAGTGGAATTACCACGTTTCACAATACGTATCAACTTTAATCAGTTACTTCTACTAAAATACATTAAAGGTCTTGCTCCTAACTGAGCTTTTGTTCCTTCTGAGTCTGGGAAATGCTACCATTAAAAAGATGTGCTTCTTCAGAATAACCACCATTTCTTACTTCCAAAGGTCCAAAGCAAATAACTGATGCACTCCACAAATTATTAATATTTTTGTCAGTCATGTGACTTCAGCAAAGCAGTCATCATTGGTTTCACACTTGCCCTTTCTTGGACTAGATACATTTCATTTGCTAATATTAAAGCATGACAACACTTGGGCTGGGGGTGCAGAGGAGATGAAATGGATTTGGAAGGGTGAATTTGACTTATTCAAGAAAAAAACCCATACATCCAGTTTAGGATTTTCGTGTATGTGTGTGTACATACACCCACCCCCCTGCATGCGTACTGCATTTTACACAAGTACGTAATACAGACAGAAGAAACATTCAATAGAAGGTACTGTTTTATCAGTTTAATATTTGATGGAATAATATGATTCACCTTAACACCGATTATTACAGTTTTTCAAGTTTCCTGTGAATGTGCTCCCAACTCCATGCCAACCTTTCATCCCATTTCTCCAAGCAATTCAGTGGGACCTTTTGCCCATGTCAGGCTTCACCAACAACTCTTCATACTTGCTTGCAATCACAGCTCCCTAAATTTTATTTTGGAGAACAATTTAAGTGCCAAAGAGGCTGGAAACAGATGTTAAGTTCTTCTATTTTCACTCAATAAGTTGTTTTGTACTTAGCCCTGTTTACTCAAAAAATGATGTTTGATGATGATAATTTAGTTGAGAAGTGTTGAGGGCAGCAGTTTACAGGCATACCACACACTGCCAGGTTTCCATTTCTGTTTTTTAGTACTACAAAGGCAGCACTACTGCTATAGTTTGTGAAGAGAACATAAGATATTAAAGCCAAACATCTTTGACCCTACATCTTTAACGTAACAGACCATGTTTTTATTAGACTCAAGAATACAAGGAAGAGTACTCAGTAGATCATGGCAGACCAGAACATTTAAACACATACAAAGCTTGTTTAAATCTCTTTCCATTTGACAGAACACTTAAATCTGTGCTCAGCTTTATGGACATATTTATGCCTAGTTAATTTAACCAGAGCTTAAGCAAACAGCAATTAAGCATAACTTGAAAATCTCTTTTTTCAAAAAAGTATTTTAGCCTGCTTTTTTAGCTGAGTTGTTTTACCACATTTGAAGTATAAAAATGATGCACTATATATACACACAGACTGGTCTCTCAAAATGACACAGTCCAGAGAAATTCCTAGGCCATTTCTGAATTTTCCCCATATTCTGCATTCCAAGGTTAGGTCAGGGAGCATGATTTCCTGACTTGACTTTCAGCCTTTTTTATATTTGATCTTCAAAGTGACTGCAGGACATTTTCATTTTGCTCCATTTGCCTTCTCCCACTTTTTGCTAGCTAGCCTAGCTCAAGTCTTCTCTTTAGTAAACCAAGTGAAGGTAGTATGAATCAGAAAACTCTGATTAAGTCAGTGGATTTATCCTGATTACAGACCAGAGCACCTACTTAGTTTTTATTAATGTATAAAAAATTACAAGCCTGATTGATTTTTAAATAGTACTATGAGACTACTGAGCACCAGCCTTGGCTACAACACAGATATTTGCGCAAGCAGCGATGCTTTTAATACACCCCCCCCACCCAGATACACACTATGAAGGGAAGAGTGAAAAATAACCCTCCTAGTCTTTAGAAATGAACACATGGCAAATTCATTGTAGATTTTTAAATAAATACTGTAAGCCACTGCTTGAATTAAGAAGGATTGGTTGGTTGTTTGTTTTTTTTTTACATATTCCACGATTACACTATTCAGTTACCTCTGAATTATAAACCTGTCTCTTCAATAATGCCAAAAATACAGAAGTAAGAAATGGTAAGATTTTTCATAGCTATCTGCCGTAAGTTTTTGTGGCGCTATGAGAGCTTTCTGCTGATGTGCTGAGCTATCTTACTCTGAAGTTACAATTAAATTCTCTTTCCTTGGTGCAGTTTTGAACAAGCCACTGATGTGACCAGACTTCTGTCACTAAGCTTTTCTTATAAAACGCATGAGGGTTATCCTTTTCTGTTTAAAACAGACTTCGGACAATTATTGCACATTCCTGAAACAAGAAAATCACTTGTTACCACACAGCAAAAAACTCTTCTACCCTTCACCATTAGGACTAAGCAACACAATGAGAAGCTCCCTGAAAGCTAAGCATACATACCAAAGCTATGTGCAACACACAAACTTCATGTCTCTAATGTCAGAAATGCTGGATCTTTTATCTTTTTTGCTTTAGTTCTCCAGGGGGATTTGGAAAATCATGACAGAAAAATGCTGTAACAAAACCTGTCTGCAGCATGGTCAGAAGAGAATAGATTCTCTTTTTCCTAATCCTCTCTTCCACCAAATCATAACCCTAATCAAAATATTGGACTGACAGCTTTCACAAAGAAGGCAGAACAGATGCACAATAATGAATTTCAAATCTCTTAGGAAGCACAACACAAATGAAGGAGGCCAAAATAGAAAGTCAGGCCATAAAGGTATCACGAGAGATTGTTATTGTTCCCATTTACAGCAATATTTCCCCAGATTCTGTAAACAACTGAAGCAACTGGAACACAAGCAATGGCCTATTAAATTAAAAGTAACTAAGTGAGAACGGGTTTAGTGACTTGCATGGCCAATATGAAAGCATAACTTTGAGAAACTTACTTTTCTTCTCTTAAATTCAGACTTCCTAGAGAAAGTTTATTTTCTTTAATGTTTCTAAATGTGTCTCAACTTTGAGACTAATTTTTCACACTCATCAAAAAGCTTCTATAACATGAACTACCTCCAGGCAGATGCAGGAAGGCATATACTGGCTTTTTATACTTCTTTCTCTGAGAACTGCCACTTTTCCACAAAGATGAAAATGCAATTATACCATTGTAATTTTCTAAGTAACATTATGGCATCTAAAGCTTTCAATAACCAAGCTGATACAGGAATGCTCAGAGAAAGGAAATAATTGCAACCTCTACGGAGCATGATAAACAGTAATATGATCATAAGTTCTTACTTCAAATCAGCAGAAAAGCTTTGGCATTCGCTTAAAAACAAAGTATAATAAATTGAAAAGCCCTCTCACTCCATTAGTTCATCTAAACAAAACATGTTAAATTAAGATCGTGTATTAACCGTTCTTCTGAATTCCACATTTATTTCTAACTGGAACAACATCCATGAACCAGCACAAATAATGCAATCATTGTTTACATGATATTTTAATAGAGAAAGCCAAGGTATTAACAGTCTTTTGTGACAGTAAGGATTTAATGCAGTTCCTTTTAAGAACTGTATTTTTCTTCCAATAAAATATAAGCATAAATAAGAAATCCCTCACGAATAAACCACTGAAGAGATTTCAGCTCCCCTCCCCAAAGCATTCTTGCTCTTGAGTCTGACAGCATTTCATAGGGAAGATACAGAGCTTCTCTTTGAGTAAAAAGGAAAGAATGCCAATAATTAGCCACCCAGGAGGCATTTGTTTCACAATATTTTTGTTACTCCATGGCTTCCATTGTGATAGGATTTGTGAAGACTTACAAGCAAGCTTGGAATATAGCTTCTAATTCAACAATGCTGGCTTGCCATAAGTAACCCTCATTTGTTTGTCAGAAATCATCAAGGTTATGTCTTCTTCGTCACTTTCAATGGGCACAAAAAAGCTAGGATTTTATCTGTGGTGTACTCCAGAAATCTGAGCTAAAAACAACAGCCATTACATAATGCTGTTCTCACTTCCATTTAAAGGGACAAAATTTGTTATACTGTTTTTAAAAGCAGAATAGAATACTCCTGGCCTTCTTAATACTGGCAGACACCAGTAACTCAGTAAAACAGTAGTTCTGAAAGCTGATTTTAAAAAGACCTAAATATCATAACCTCAGATGCAAAAATCTCTGGAAAATATAAATTACAGAACTACAGGAATATGTGAAATAACAGTGGCGAACAGAAGTGCTTTCTTTCGGGAACACTTAAAAAATTTCTCAGAACCAAAACAGATAAAAGGTTCTCTGAAAGGACTATTATCATGTTTTTACTGTATGTTGTTTACATGTTGTCACAGTCTGGAAATAGAAAACACTGACATCAAAGCAAGAAAAAGCCAAGCTATAGCCTACTGAAAAAAACACGGTACAATTTTCATGCAAAAGTTTATGTTTCTAAACCAGGACAGGATTTTTACTTAAACAAAGAAAACCTAGCCCTTTTGTTAACGTTCTCAACAGGAAAGGCAGAGATGGAGCAGGTAAGACAGCCACACCAACCTACCCTGAATTAGGTAAGATGCTTCCTCCATTGCCACCATATTAATGTGACAATGTAAAAATGCCGCAGGAAAGTTTCTTGCCTTTTTTCTTGGCAGGTTTCAATATGGAAGCATCAGCAGATAAACACATAGACATACGTGTGTATGTGTATATATATTTAAGTTTATTGATTTGGCTGAATTGCCTATACAGTACTCAAACATTTTAGTATATGAATGTTCTGAAATAAATCACTTCTTGGTTTTGCACAACTTGACTTGGAACAAGTGCTTTAAAGAACACAAATCTGTCTTCTGTCATTATCAGATAGCATCCCCATACTTTCTCAAATAAAGATGATACTACACTATAAACAAAGGCAAGGCTTTGACATCTATCAAATTAATGACTTAAAAACCCAGACCACCAAAAAGAGACAAAGAATGCAAACTGATATAGACTCCAGAGAACAAGTAGAAAAAAAATATTCCATCTATAAATCAAATGTAATTACACTTAAATATTTGGAAAAGGATAATTTATCCATTATTTCAGCTTTAATCTACACATACTACTTCTAATCATTATCAAAAAAATCTCTGCAACCACACATCTAAATTAATGTTGGGTTGGTTTTTTTTTAAACCACACATTAACATAAGTAAGTCTCTAAACAATGCTACAATTGCACACAGGAAGTCCAATCCTCTATTCACACTAAGGCATCTTTCCAGTTCTCAACAAGGCAGCACCTCAACAGAGTAAAAGGATAATGGAAAGATCAGTTTTAATAAAAGCACATTGCTATCATACCGTGCATATACCCATTTAGGAGGAAATCACATGAAAATTTCACATCTGCCAAACACCAACACTTCAGAGGTACATAATAGCATTTTTTTCCAAACAGTGGAAGACATACTGAAGTATGCTTCTAAATTCCCACTCCACAACCTCATGTTTGAAAGAAAACCATTCTTAATTAAAAATAATTATACTTTAATTTGAAATTATTCCACTCAAGAACAAGCGAAAGAGTCCTTTTTTATATACTGGAGTTAGAGAGAATTCTAACGAAGTCATACACCTCAAACAGACAAAAAATTAAAAATTAAAAATGTTCAAACTTTTTTCCTACCACATAATGAATTTGGTCAATTGATAGGCAAATCAGATTCTCTAAAGTAAGATTATTTGGAAGTCCCAGATAATTTATTAGTCATTCCTCCAAAGTCACAAAGACTTGCTGGGTTTGACCTGAGGAGTTGTGGTCAGTGGTGGCTGGCTAGGAAACCCCGTGCACTCCTGTCCTTCTGCAAGCTAGACCATCTGCATGCAAAGGTGGCAGCTGGCACGACCAGCAGCGATCATGGCTTTGCTCAGGTTCAGTGGAGCTCCGCGTACCGTCTGCTTCATATCCCACTCTGTTGGCAGAGGGGGGAGACAGTTCAGGGGAAAATTGAACCTGGCTTGGGATAGTCCATAGAGATCAAGGACCTCAGTTCTGACAGATCTGGAAAGCTGAGAGTCAGGAAAGAAGTTTATAATTAACTAGGGGGAAATCAGAAGCAAAGGAGGAAAAAGCAGATAATGATCAGAAACACAAAGGGAAAGACTCACCCTAAGCTAGGGTACACTTGCATGACCATAGAGTGTGGGCTTAAGAAAACTTAGAATGGATTTGTTAATTAAACATGAATTATCATCTGGCTAGGAGAAAACAATGCCAGCAGTTCCGAAATTTCGCTGATTTTCAACAAGCACCAGCACTTCAATAATAGCGACAATTGTGAGCAGATACTTGGCCCAAGAAGCAGATTTTTAGAAGCCTGGGAAAGCTTAACCCACAACATTAGCAGGAGAAATGGCAAGGAGCTGAGCCATTTGGAGCATGGCTCTATCACTTGACTTAGGAGAGAAGTACAGGTCACATCTTTTCTTTCCCCTGCAGTTAGAAAATGCAGTTTAAAAGATAAAAATCAAAAAGATAAAATAAAACCTGGATACACGGTACAGATAAAATGAAAAAGTGGATCTCAGTGGGAGGAAAATAAGAAAACAAACCTTTACTTAACTGACCAGCATGACCCACACTTAAAGAACTCTCTGGGAGACCAGCATTTTCTAACTTCTGAGATTATATAAAGAAATATTAATCCATATGTCACTAACAGTATCACATTTATCAGAAAGCAAAAACCCAATAATGATCAGAACACATTTAAAAGAGTGGTTTCACAAGTAAAGCAGAAAAATACATCTTTAGCACTTACTGACCATACACAGCATACAGGGTTTTCTGAAATTTTTCTTCAAATTTTAAGGCTGCAGAAATACTACTGCGATGTAGAAAACTAGTTTAAAACCTCTTCACAGGCATCTACTTTTGTAACTAACAAATCACTTGAGCATTACTGAACTTCTGTTCAAAGTTCTGGTGTCATCCCACGGAGGTTTGGAGTTCTACTGAATCCCACACAATCTCAACAGAGAGCTGAAGTTACTACAGTAGCATCCTATTTGTATACTATGACTTTTCCTTTAAATCTTCTAAAGATATTTTAAAATACTGACAGCATGGGCAGAAGTTGAAATAACACTGTTTGAGGATTTGCTTTTTTAAATTTTACTTAAATAATATCCCACATAGGCTTCCAGAAATTTTAGCCAAATATTTTAGCTTACAGAAATGTGACCTCTGAAATGAAATACTTACATAACTGGTTTTATAACAAGAAGATTATTTCTTTAACAGTAGAAGAAGCTATAGAATTGCTAAATCCTTTTCCCCAATATAGCCATAGGAGTTCTGGAATAGGGTATGGCACCAGGAGCAAGAGAGACACGTAAAAGTGTCAGGAATGACTCTGGGGTGAGAGGAGGGAATCCCTCACCCTTGAATGAGCACAGATCCCCAGAAGGGAAAATGCAGCCTCCCTGGCCCAAACAGAAGGGAAATGTCTGAGTCATCAGAGCACCCTTTTTCCCTACCAGGGAGTTTTTGTCATTCAAGGTAGAATTCATAAAAACAGCTTCTTGAACTGGAAAGACAACTGGAAAGAAAAAGGCAGACTTATGCACTGCAGGACAAGCAAACACCCTTCCAAGGATGTACCAGAAGACAGAAGGATACCCACAGGATGCACGGGGGTCACTTCATGCCACCAGCAACACTGACATGCAATCACACTGCAGCATTCACAGAAATAATTTGAAAACTTCTGAACATGTCAGACTTGAATTTCAAATTAAAAAGGAGACACTGAAAACAAATAAATAATATATTTAGGTCAAGATAAAAAGCAATCACACTAATTTTTCACGTATAAGAGAAATATAAGCTTTGGCAACTGCCTTTGCACTACTGGAGCAGCCAATTCTTACATTGCATATCATGGATTTACAACCTTAAACACGTAATGTAGCCAACCAAAAGAGGCTGATAGTCTGAGAAATTTGAGGCTGTTTAGCCTGGAGAAGAGAAGAATGCGTGGAGATCTCACAGCAGCCTTCCAGTAACTGAAGGGGCCTATAAGGATGCTGGGGAGGGATTCTTCATTAGGGACTGCAGTGACAGGATAAGGGGTAACGGGTTAAAACTTGAAAGGGGGATGTTTAGATTGTATATAAGGAGGAAGTTCTTTACTGTAAGGGTGGTGAGGCACTGGAATGGGCTGCCCCGGGAAGTTGTGAATGCTCCATCTCTGGTGGTGTTCAAGGCCAGGTTGGACAGAGCCTTGGGTGACATGGTTTAGTGTGAAGTGTCCCTGCCCATGGCAGGGGGGTTGGAACTTGATGATCTTCAGGTCCTTTCCAACCCTAACTATGATTCTATGCTCTGTAAGGGTATTTCACATCCAATCAAACGAGAGCTGTGAACTTCACATCGGAGATTAAAACCACACGTTAGTACCAAACCTTGTGGTAATTTCATAAAGACACAAAGAATTTTGCATGTCTAAAAATACAGTAATTATTCCTAAACAGGGAAGTTTAAAAATGATATGCGTACAGTTAAGTAGACATCAGTAAAATCTGAAGTTTTCCCATAATCAATAGACTTTTTCAATTTCTTTGCCACACAGAAAGTAAATACTTCTTTTAAACTTGCACAATGCATGGCAGAAATAGGTGGCTGTAAAATAGGTTTCAGCATTGAAAATTTCATGTCTCATACAGAGATACCATAAAGACAGGAATCAAATTATCTAATTAACAGCAATTTGTTCTACAACAGTTTAAAATATAGATGAGACAGACAATTATGCAGCTGCTAAACAGAACAACTCATTGAATAATTTAATTGGATTATTAATTTTCTATTTTTGATGTAATTTATTTGTATGACATAAGTTTGTGATTTATACTCAAGGTAGAAAATAATGTTGTGATTTGGCTGCATTTTTCTAAAATTAGTACTTTGCTTCTAGCTGGAAGTGTTTTATAAACACTCAGCTTATGACTATTTTCAAGTACTAGGAAGGGCAAACCAATCACAGTATGTAAGTGGGGATCGATATGCATGCTGCTTTCAAGTACTTCTTGGAAAAAAAAGAACAAAACCTAGGGAGGTTTTAAGTGGGATGTGCCCATACTGCAATTCTATTATATAAGGACAAGAAAACAAGACAACCTCTCATTCATGCAGGACAAATAGCTGTGCCAAAAGCACAAATTACGCCTAATTACAGGGTATAACTCTGTCATCTTTCTTTTTATAACCTAGCCGTTTACACACTTTGATTTTTGACTTCCATTTGGGTTTATTAACATCAAAGCTTTGTCATCACTTATCTGTTTCTACAGACTTTTTTACCTGAGGCAACAAATAGAAACTTCTTTGCATTTCAGCTTTTCGGACGCAAGGAAGGGTTAGTCTACATTGTTCTTATGATGCTTTATGCTTATTAAACTTTCTTACGCTGTTGTAAAGTTTATTGCCCTTAGCATACTAATCTTAAATGTGCTATAATTAAACCCACTCTCATTGCATATAAATGCATTAGCACTACCCTACGATAAATTTTATTCTTACTGTTACGGCTATTTTTCATGTAATTACACTGTCTTGCATAAAAGTGTAATGGACAATTTAGACTAATGCATTGTTTAGCTTTTTGTCAAACATAAATTGGCAATGATTTTTTAATTAAGCTATACAGGGCTTCTTCTATATATATATAGATTACAGCAAAAAAATCCACATAGATGACCATTCTTGAAGAAATGGAGAAAGTAAAGTTGAAGAGATCCCTCTCAAATTTAAATCAGATAAAAGTGAGGGAAAGACTTTTGTCTGAAAGCTATGATTATACAAACACAAATATATTGTCTAAAACTAATCTGAAGATGTCACCTGCCAGAATTCAAATTTCTGTTAAAGCATTAAAAAGGTACTTACAAATAAAATACATCTTGAATCAAATAAATTATGGTTGAAACAAGAGACAAATTTCTTAGTTTGACTGGCCAATATGAATAAGAATCCTCCTGAAAGAAAGACGATTTCTACAGTTTGGAGCAATTTTTTTTTAACCCTCCCCCAGAGAAGAAAAGGTTTCCTTTCCTTCCCAAAGAAAGTGAATTCAAGCAGGGGGCCACACAAATGTAGCTGCTGGTGTTATCTTGCCCCAACTTGAATACATCTGTTCCAGGCAGCCATTCAGTCAGAAACATTTAGAAAAATACAGATTAAGGAAACAATTTTTTTTTTAAAAAAAGGCATTTCCATCTTCCTCTCAAAAGTGGGGAAAGTTATAGCTACACATGACTGTAACCAGCTCTTCAAAGTCCACCTTTTCATTGTGAGAGCAATTCATTGACAAGTTATCAGCAAAACCACTAACCCAAATGATTTTACATTTACTAAACACACATTTCTCTGCATTAATTATGAAAATGCCGTAAAAGAGAGACTTACAAAAGCCTTCACATAAAGCAAAAATACATGACAGCTACTGCTTTGTTTCTGTTTGCAGGATCAACTGTTTCATCAGAGAGAAATTAAAATAGTTTGACGTTATTTATTCTTGATAAGCCCATGCTGGCAATTACTCATCTCTGTAACTTTGCACATGAATATACACAAATAAAAAAGATTTGAAAAACTTTTTTTTGGGAGGGATGGCCACATGTCAATATTAAGATGACTGAACTCTCTCCTTAACTCCTATCCCCCCTTTGACAACTGGTACATTTATCCTCTCCAGTCTTCCAGTATTTAATCCATCCTGCACCATTTCTCAAAGATAAAGCCGCTATTAAATGACTTAAGAGGTGATCTGGTTAACTCAAGTAGCAAATGTTGGCAGCACTGCCCTCAGATGAGTTAATATGGCTTTATCCTTCTTTCTCATATTTCCTACCTAGGCACCAACTGGAAAAAAAATCTCAAGAAAGGGAATTTGGAAGCAAGGACTCTTGCAAGGAGCAGTCTATTTGCCTCCATACCTCCAATAAAACCACTGTTAAAATACAGCATTAGTCTGAAGTCATCTAGACACAGTAAGTTTCTTGGGTTTTGTCATGTGTCTCACCTGCACCTATATTTTTAATGACGTTTTTTCCACTTAAGCATCTTCTGAAAATCATAAAGTGGTGAGATAAATGCAACAGGATTGTAACTACCTGGAACCATTTTTCCCCACGTAAGTTCCAGCACTAGGAGCGTACAGTCAGGTAGCAGAGGCATTCAGGTACAGACAACTGAGGTAGGAGCATATCGAGACCTGAACTTTGAAGGAACGAATACATATAGAGCCCTTCTGCTTTTTTTATCACATCTTACTGTATTTTTCTGGTTAAAATTGAGACAGAAATTTTCACTTCATTTTTAGCCAAGTGTTTCAACATTATAAATATCTAACACCAGCATTTTCATTGTCTTTACACAGAAGGATACTTAAATACTTTAAATCCATAAAGCTTAATTCGCTTAACTTCTAGCATGTCTCGCTATCTCCTCTGACATTCTATGTATCAAGCTCCTGTTCTAGACTTTTTTTTTTTTTCTCTAAGGTTGTTATATTTTCCCTTACATTTGGAGTCCCTTCCTGGAAGTTTCTCTTTCTTGTTTTGTATTAAATTTCCAATTATTTTCTGTGCTTCCTCCATAACTCAGCTCCTATGCTCTTAAAGCACTGTTTTGTTTAAGTTCTCAAAGTTTGTGTTTCAATTTGAAACTAAATCAAACAAAAACTGTTATATATTTTTTATTATTTTCCATTCAAACTTGGTTTTACATCTATATCCTGCTAGACAAGATTCTACAGCGTCCTCAGTGAACAAGATCTAGTGTAACTGTAATTGGCATGTTCCTTTGCAGGCACACAGCTACGCTGTGAAAATACATGGCAGCTGTTAACAGCTAGGAACACCCAGGTTTTACCATCATTATTAGCATTTGTTTGCCAGTTTATAATTGGGAAAAATGTTTCTATTGTGATTTCTGTTAGTATTTCTTTCTTAAAGAGATATTTCCATTAAAATCCAAATCAAATTCTAAAGCTCCTTCTAACGCTGTCGGTGATGACCTGAGCTACTACTGTGATCAGGAGAACAAAGAATGTATTGAGAGAAAAATACATTAAAGAACTACGACTTCCTTGGCCTAGCAAAATGAAAGCTAAAAGAGAAAAAAAGTTCCATATAAAAATATGAAGTAGTGAAGGAAAGGTATAAATTATTTAGAAGAATTATAATAATTTTTTAAAAAAGATAATGTGAGGACAAACAACTGACCTCAAATAAAGGTAGCTTAAAAAAAGAAGATAGTCCCAAACAACATGAAAATCTGGAACAGCCTTCCAATTAAAAGACTAGGCAAACAAAAGCTACAAGCCATAAAGAGTTATAGTCAAGGTTGAGCAATTTGTGACTTGAGTTACATAAGATATGCTTACCTACTAGTGAAGGGGTTTAGATTTGAGGTCCCAAAGGATCCCACCCAGCTTACAGGTTCCTAAAGACCTACTCATCTTTCAAAATTGTTTTGCTTTTTCCGCCATTCCCTTTCCCCAGTTTGTGCCCCACACACAAAAGAGAAGTTACCATGTACCATTAGCATCTCTTACTTTTCCTGATGCAGGAGTTCTATTTTCTTGACTCTGCTTTGGCCAATGGATATTGCAGGTCCCTCTTCTGAAACAGATACAGTGCCCTTCCATTAAAATCAGACATCCTCTCTGCAAACAGGTGTTTCAGCTAAAGGAGGCTATTTTCCTTCCTTCTTTTCCACTGTTCATTACTGTTTTATCACTAGTGACGTGCGCTAATGCAGTTAATTTTGCCTGAAGCAGGATGGGAAATGCTCACACAGTTTGACAGTGAGGACACCAATCACCAGCTGATGAATGGCAAAAAAATCATTAGAGGTAGTCAAATTTCCAACAAACTTAGTACAGAAGAGAAATTCTACCCATTAAGCAAGTCTTACCTACCTAATGCTTCCATATTTTCTTTGCTTTCTTCTACTTGTCTCCGACTCTCATTTTTTTCCTTTACAGCTATATTCTCATTTGTTTTACTTCTTCCTCGAGGGTACAGAGACCAGGTAATGAAATCTGTATGTCACTCTATCAAACTCTGAACTTCTTCCTTGCTTTTAACTTACATTGGACCTTCTCTGTCCCAGAATACAGAAGAAATTTGCCTCAGGGCTTTTAGATGGAACACAGCCATCAGAGTCATCTTCCTCCACCTGCTTTCCAGTAAGAAAGAGCTCCAAATCTTCATCATCACCACCAATGACTTGCTGATTTTGTGGGAACTTTACCTTCCTTCTCTATGATGTAAGAAGGCAGAGAGGCTTCAGAACATCTGCCTCTGACCATTGTCCATGATTTGCCCTAGACTTGCCTCATCACTTCAACAGAAATTTGACAGTGCTATCTGTCACTACAAAAGGTAACTAAGAGAATTCCACCCCACACGTATAGTACAATGCTTTTTTTCATCTTGTATTCATGTATACTATTATCATTCTACACAAACACTATATATTTCTGATTTTAAGTTTTAGATCCATTTACTTCTTTGTATCTCACATTGAAAAGTTTCCTGGCCAGGATTTGACAGTTTGATTCAGGGCTTATTACAGATATTTTGCTGAACATTTTAAATCTACATTTTCTGCCAATAGGAATTAAACAAGAACAATCCTGACTAGACATTCATGTTGCCTTCACACATGAGCTCATGAAACCACAAACACTTGAGCTTCATTTTGGAACTCCATTTTTAAAAAAAAAAAAAAACCAAGAAAAACAAAAACAAAAAACCAAAACAGATAAGGTTCAAAGATGAGCTACAAGAATGATTCAATCTTGAAAAACACATCTAGAGCTAGATTTGTTTTCCCATCTAAAAAGATCAGAGAGCAATTTATTTTAGTGTTGTTTCCTACCTAGGAGAATATTAAAGCTTCTTTGTTTTGATATGTTCAATCTACAGGCATAACAAGACTAAACAAGAAGATGCAGGTTTCAGACTGGGGAGGGAGCATAAACAACAACAGTAAACAGGTGAACCAATGATCATAGAATGGTTAGGGTTGAAAGGGATCTTAAAGATCATCTTATCTAAGAGCAATGAAGATGGCTTTCTCAGGTTGTACACCAACCAAGTAAAACCCAAGGTGTTTACAATGGCAACGTATGTCTTGCTTTGCTCTTTCATGCCTTGCAGAAACAAGCAAGCCAGGTAATGCTGGAAGAGATCACCACTGCAGCTGGTTTAAGCGCTAAAATTCCTGTAAATCTAGAAGGCTAAGGCACGCTAGCTGCCCAGGACCAAGAGCCTGAAACATGAAGCTCCATGCACATGAGCTGATTGCTGTACCCAACACTGACGTTAGATGCACAGTGTCACACACAGTCGAAGGCTGAACACACCCAGCTGGAACCACACCAGGCAGCTGCCTTAAGCTGTAAACTACCGTATGTGGGAGGATGCCCCTCTCCCTCTCACAAACAGCGCATGAGGGATTTTTTTTGGTGATAAAAATCACTGCTATCTTATTTGCGAGGACTTAAACACAGCCAGACACTCCATGTCTTTGTGTGTATGTACACACACAAACACAAGCATACTTACTCGGCTATATATAAACAGCTGCACATAGCATTCCGATAACTGGAAAACAATGGCGCTGGTATAAACAAGCAGCTTATAAACTATATAGTGTTAAGTACTGGTTTTGTGCATGTGGGTTTTTTTTCTTCATATGACGGAAAATTAAAAACCCTAAAATACCTACCTGCCTTCTAATTACCCCTTGAGACAGAGCAGTAAAATTTTATTCGAAATAAAAATTGTAGAATAAAGTACAGAACGAGAGAGGTTATATTGATACTGTTTCTTTATAACTGACATTTGGCAAAACATCACTTGAATTTTAAATGGACTGTATATTGCTTTGGCATACACAGACAAGCAAACTTCATTCCCTTTTGTTCAAGGGAAACAGGAATTTCGCACTCCCAGACAACTCTATGTTTGAGCATATTTCAAGCTTAGAACCAACCACCAGCAAACACACAATCCCACATAAACCACTAACCTGGAGATCTCCCTGCATAGCTTCCTTGTATAGCTTCCTCGTATCATCTCTTCACTGTAGGACCAGGCAACTTATAATTTTAACTGCTACAAAACTGCTGTAACCTAACATCCCAAACTGTAGACTTACATATCATTTTCTCCAAAGATACAGACACTAAAAATAACAAATGGGCAAGGCAATATATTTGAATCGTTACTTTTGTTGAGTCATCTGTTCACAACAGATAAGAGTCTGGAAAACAACCACAATGACAGACAATATATTTAAGGACCATAAAATATTAGATGATATTGTGTTGAAAATACTAAACTGTAGTTTCTTTCTTCTGACTTATAACAATGGGAGTGCACCTGTTAATGTTATTCATTCTAATTTGATTAAACCATTGCCATTGTTGAGAGGGAACACTTTGCTGTTGTTGTTGTCACTGCAATAAGACATCGTACAGCACAAGAGGGGTAACATTAAAAAAGAATCTGTAGGTGGCATTCATGGTTAAAGAATGTGACAAGAGATGTAAATGTCTGAAATTTCACACGTCGTAACCCTTACAACAGCACTGTAAATTCAGTTAGGTTCATCAACTCGGATAATTTTGGCAAAAAATAAGCTCCATGTTAGACTGCAATAAGGTCAAGGGAGTTTAAGACACATGAATCTTCTAATGCCTCTCCCTGCCCCCAAGCTAAGGCTAACTGCACACCAAGCAAAAAAAAGTTTCTAACAGCTGAAAACCAATGTAAATAAAGCTCAATGTAAATTAACCTTGGAAGATGGAAGGAAGTCGTGCATAAAACCAGACAAATAAAAAAGAGGAAAGACAAGGAGATGTTAAGTGATCTGAAAGGACAAAGAGAACATTTGCTAGTGGCCACCAATAATACAAATTGCTAAACAATGCACCCAAGGACCAATTTTAACTAAAAAACCCCAAACAAATGAACAAACCCCCCCCCCAAAAAAAAAAAAAACAAAACCTCAAGTAGGAAATGCAATTCTTTTGTTTACTCCTTTATTTAAATGGAATAGACAAGTAATACACTATGAAGGTTGTACACTGCCAACTAGCCAGGATCCACTGAGGTACACTACTCTCAAACTGACCAGGACTACTGCAGCACAGCTATGCAGACCTCAAGAGCAGACTGCTTCACAGCGAGCTGTGTTTCCTTTCCCCACTACTGATCAAATGACCCCCTAGTTGAAACCAAACAATCATTACAAGACATATTTCAATTTGAAGAGCTTCAGGTTTTATTCATCAACAAACTATACCACATCAGCAGCAGCTTCATAGCTTTGGCATTCAACAAAATGGTGCAAGCAACAGCCTGCCTTTAAATACCACTGACAAAAGAAAAGAAAAAAAATCCAGGCAAATTAAGAAGAAATTGTACAGGATCATGTGCAGTCCTAGAGAGGTAAGATTGAGTATTTCCTTTCCTTCACAAGTTATGCCTTGGAAAGTGACTGATAATCATCAAATGCCAGACCAAGGAGTGCCACTGAAACACATAATGAGAGCAACGTAAAAACCATGCTTCAGGACATAGAAAAGACACTTTACAAGATAAAAAAGAGAATGTATGTGCTGAAAAAAACCCAAAATTTGCAAAAGTGCTAAGACTGTTGTGTACTGAAGTAATCCGAGGTAAGTCTACAGATGGGTCTACATACAATGATAGATAAATTCCTTTAATAGAAAAGCTGTTTAAAGGCATTCATTAATATAATAATTTTCTAGCATATTGGTGGCTCTAATCTCTGTGAGGTTGTGGGTTTGTTTTAAATACAGATGGCGACAAACTAGGGAAAAGACAAAATCTTAGCCACAGGATATCACTTTTAACATTACAGTAGTTTCTTAAGAAAATGAGAAAAGTGCTCACAGAAATTTATGGAGGAAGACCATTCATTAAACATGAAACAATTGCTGACACGAACATTATACTCCACAGAGAAAGCTCAAATTCTAAGACACCCTTAAGACTATATTACCTGAGGCCTAGCACAGCCTGAGAAACTAAATCAGTACCCTCAGTGTAATATGCTTACTGCCATCCCTCTTCCTAGGGAATCCCGTGGATGCAGGAAGGCAGGAGATCATGGGCCACATACATTTTCAAATAGGATTAGAATTTATAATATATCCTTGTTGACCTGACAACACAGAAATGATCATTTTTGCTTCCCTTACAAACGCTGGTATACTAGCAAGGCTACAGCTTAGCTGAGAAAGCTTTCTGTTTAGGTTGAGTTAACATGACTTTAACAAAGGACGTGAACTATGCTGTACAGCAGTTAACTGTAATACTTCCCGACTTTGAAATCTTTATCAAATTTAAGACTTATTTGAGCATTCCTGTTGAAATTACCACAGAAAGTAAGAATAATACTTATGCTATTGGGAACTAGAAAAATCCTGCAGCGTAGAGCCTAACTGAAACCTACTACCTGCCTTTAAAGAGAACATGTTGTCTATTGTGCTTTCAAAATTCATGGCTGGAGCCAAAACTGGCAACTGCTGCTTACATCTTACAGATGGACAAAAGATCCTTTAACCCATATAAAGAAAGAGAAAAGAGTTTTTCAGTACAGCATACAGTACTCCCCAATTACGATGCAGCTATTTCTTAATTTGTTAAAAGCAATTAAAGGTAATTCAAACTTCTCCCAAGTGCATCTTTTGCTGAAGGTTCTCAGAAGGACTAAACAGTCTTGCTGTGGGGATAAACATGCTACTGGTCCTGTGCCACCAGTGAGACAGTTTAAACTTCACTTCTGCATCTTTTGATTGGTTTGCTATTTTGGGATCACAATCACAACCTCAAGAAATCCATCATTTTCTCTACGTTATGTAGAGAACACAAGAAGCGACCCTGTGTTGCAATGACAATTTGCATTACTTGTTCTAAGAAAACTGCTGAAGACAGGATGAGACGACTAAGCATGTCATTATGTTCAACCAAACTGTATGGGACAAGTATATTCACAAACAGAAAGGAATGCTGCATAAATATCTGCTGTTGCATATTTCTACGATCAGTTGTGCTAGATTTCTGACAGATTTCTACCTTTACAGCTCCATTACTTGGCACAAACAGGATTCATTATGAAAGATAACACTTCTGTTACAAAGCAGCTTTTTATTTAACTTTGCGCTTGTAATTATTCACTTCAGGTACTTTGCACTGTGTTCAACTGCAAATACAGAATTTGGATAAAACATTAAAGTATGTTTCTACCTTCTATTTTGACTTATACCTGAAGCATTTAAGAGAGATCTTAATAAATGTCTTGGATACCAAAACTCAAAACCAACAGGAGATGGCTCATGACATAATCAGCTGCTAAATGCTGACACTTTATGCCGTAGAAACTAAACATTTTTGCATTCAGGTGAAATCTGGAGATGGTCATTGAAAGGAAAAAAACAAACAAACAACCTTCATTAGGGACTGTACAGACTCTTCATTAGGGACTGTAGCTATAGGCCAAGGGATAACGGGTTAAAACTTAAACAGGGGAAGTTTAAATTGGGCATAAGGAGGAAGTTCATTATTGTAAGGGCAGTGAGGCACTGGAATGGGTTGCCCAAGGAAATTGTGAATGCTCCATCCCTGGCGGTGTTCAAGGCCAGGTTGGACAGAGCCTTGGATGACATGGCTTAGTGTGAGGTGTCCCTGCCCATGGCAGTGGGGTTGGAACTTGATGATCTTCAGGTCCTTTCCAACCCTATTCTATGATTCTATGAACCTGAAACCCAGTGAATTCTGAGTTCAAGATGGTTTCTCCTCAGGCTGGCAAACCAAGTAGCCAGCATACTATAAAAAGCGCCATAAATGCTGGCTCAATTTCTCCATTCTTCTTTGGCTGAACCTGTATCTGTTTCCATGAGAAAAGCATCACTTCTCAACTGTCAAATCAGAAAGGTGAGGGAGTTGAGGTAGCAGAGCACTAATTAGAAAAAGCTTTGATACACTTTAGTTATAGGAATTACTTTCTTAAAATGATCAATATCAAACTGTCTTACAGAGCATTTCAGGTGATCAACTTCTATTAAAGACAAAAAAAAAAAACAGTGAAACCCATCTTACTTTTTTATTCCTAGTTCAAGAGGGCTACAATCTAGTGCAACTGTAATCAGAGGTTAAGAGAGCTTCATCAGGAGGCTTTATCATACAGCACCAAATTCCAGTTGAAAAATATGTTTGAGGAAATAACAGAGGAAATCATACTGCCTCTACAAGTTAAGAACAGTTCGGTTCAGGCAACAGCAAGTTTTCACTAATAGTCTGGAAGTTTCTATATTAAAAGAAAGATTAAATATTATGCAATTTTCCACAACAAATAAAGGCAGGGCTCCTGTGTATCTGATGTCTCCAAGTTACTTACTAAGATCTAATGATATTTTTCACCTCTCCATTTATGCTTACACTTTTGCAAGTCTGGAAGTGCCTGAAATGAATTGTTTTTACCAACACATATTTTCTGTTGAGATTTTGTTTTCACATCTGTATTCACAGGTCTCTTTCTAAATCTGTTTCTGAATAGCTGGAACATTAACACTGAAATAATGACTACCTATGGATTCCACAGTTCTACATGTTACTATTCTGCATCAAGATAGGTAAGTTGCGAAAACCAAACCCAAAAACCACAGGACCAGATACAGCCCAACAACACCGTAAGACTCTATATCTTGAACAGCATTCCAACCCAAGTACTATGGAACGGGAACACCATGTAATTGCAACAGCAGCAGCTGAGAACATTCCTGTATTTTTCCAGTACCTGTTCCTTTTATTTTAGTTAATCCAATGTTAAAAGAATGTTAGAATTACGGTATCAAACAGTTCAAAGTTAAAGGGGCCAAAAATTCAACAGTAATGCCAAGAGGCATAAAATCCCACTGTGTACCTCCACTATACTTGCTAGTTTTTAAAAAATATCTGGCAAGATCCTCTCTATTTCAATTTATGCCCTCTGCATCTTGTCCTCTCCACCATTCACCATTGCCAAGAACCTGGTTCTATCTTCTTGATAACTTCCTCCTAAGCACTGGAAGGATGCTATTAGGCCCTCTTGAAACCTCTTCTCCAGGTTTAACAAGCCCAGATACCTCAGTCTCTTTTCACACAGCAAGCATTCAAGCCCCCAGCCATCTCGGTGGCTCTCTACTGAACTCACTCCAGCTTGTTGATGCCTTTCTGTACTGGAGAGTTCAAAACTGGGAGTGGCATTCTAGACATGGTCTGAAGAATGCCAAGTTAAGGGGAATAATGTTTTTGCTTCCCTCAATCTACTGTTAATACAGCCCAGGATACTTCACACTCTTTGCAGCTGGGGCACACTGCTAACTTATGTTCAGGTTGCTGTCCATCAAAACCCTAACCCTTTCCACAGATATGCTCCTTGGTACTGCTGCAAAGAATTCTTCCTTTGCAGGTGTAGAACTTTGCATCTGTTTTTAGAATTTCATGAGGTTCCTGCTGTCCCATTCCTCCAGCCTATCTAGGTCTCTTCAAACGGCAGCTCTGTGTATCAACTGGTTCCCTTCAATTTGGTGTTTGTTTCACTGGGCCTCAGGTCAAGTATGACTCAGTTAACCATTACCATCAGAGGCTGATCATTCAACCATTTTTTCACTCATCTTGTCCACCCATCCAGACTGTAGTATCTTACCTTGGAGACAAGAATATTATGAGAGACAGTGCTAAAGGCCTCACAAAAAATTTAAAGTAAACGGCTCCCACTGTTCTTCCCTTACCCCTTTCTGTGGGAAAGCCAACAGGTCTGTAAGCACAGCGTCCACCAAGCATATAAAAATATATCCACTCTTATAAAATTAAATTTCACGGAAGTAAATGTAAAAAGTAAGAATTAAGAGGGAATTTAAAACAAGCACCTTGAAGCATAAATACCTGCACACGTAAATACTTGCATGTGACAGGGATTATCTGCAAAATGCTTAGAAGCTCACAGTAAACACACATTACTTATTAAAAACAAGCAAGCAAAGATAAAAAAAAGCCCCAGAAAAGCCAGCTTGATTTAAAAATAACATTGGAGAAAGCTATTTTAGGTAGAAGAAGAATCTATTTAGAAGTGGATGTGACTCCTAAAGAGTGGGGGAAAAAAAAAAAAAAAAAAAAGGCGGTAGAGAACTCCCCATAACTTCAGCACTTAACTAGAAATCATAAAAAAGCAGAGCAAAAATAAATTTTAAAATCAAGTTTTTAATAACTCTCTCAATTCACAATTAAAACCTGTTCCAAGGACAAGCATGAAGATAAGAGAGAATGAGTAGGCTGAATATGTGATTGAGACATGAAGGAAAAGCTCAAACAGAAGTACCAGAAAAGCTACGCTGATTTTTTTTTTATTCCCCTGCTGTTCACCATAGAGGAGCTGATGGAAGTTGCTGCAGCAGTCTCTGTCCAGACAGAGATAGAGCAGAGAAAGCATTTTAAGCAATCATCATCAGAATATATTCTAGACAAGTCATCAGGATCAGACACTATTTACCCAAAATTCCCAAAGTAAAATATGAAAACAATGACCTAACAACTGTGGTGTGAAATTTATTCGTATAAGACAGCAATGACAAAATCAAATATTATATCATTTAAACAAAAAACTAGCTTTTGTGAGCTGTCAGTGAATTTTGATAAGCCAGTGAATTTTGGCAGATAAGTCAGGACCGTATCAAAGCAGTTTACAACAGAAAAAGCAAGACTAAGCATATGGATAAATATATGGGAAGAGTCAACAACTTCTGTAGAGGGAAGTCATCACTGCTAGTAGTAACTGAAGGATTGATAAGCAGCTGCATAAGTGTGATTTTAATGACAGAGCAGATTTGAGTTTTCAAGAAATTTGGACAAGCTAGCTAACAAAAGGTAAGAAATCTCCTAAACAAGCTGTGCTAATATAGCACAAAAGGGAAAGTCCTAATGGAATTAAGTAAATCATTAAAACAAAACAAAGCAAGAGCAGAAATAAACAGGTTTTCATATATAAGATTTTACCAGCAGAGTTACTAAAGGGTCAATGTGATCCAGCGCATCTAAGATATAGAAAACTAGTTTGAAAAAAAGTCAAATGGCTAATTATTTGGTGTAATCAAAAATAAAGCTGATCAAAAGGTATAAATGACTGAAGGACAAAATTCCATGTAAACATAAAAGAAAGGACATAGAAAAAGAAATTACACATGATGAATGACACAAGCTCTGTCACTAGTCTGTGAGAAAAAAATTGAATCATCATACACTGTTCTCCAAATACATCGGCTAAAATCCCAATAGTGATCAAAAAGGAAAATCTAAGGCTAGGATCATCAGGAAATGATGAAAGAGCAAAAAGAAGAAAACCACTGTGCCACTGATGCAACCACAATTTTGAATACTGTACACAATGATCATCATTCTTCTGCAACATTTTAAAAATGCGAACGCACAGCCTGAAAAGATACAGAGAAAATAAAGACTATTACAGGTACAGGTTAGCCTCCAGATACAGAACAAATAAACCAAACAGAGCAACACAACAGAAAAAGATTAATTAGGTTTACTGTTCCTAGCTCTGAACCTGTGATCCAAAGAATCAGTAAACTTTTAAATGCTGCAGCCTCAAAATGAGAACTTCTAGTAATTAACAAAACCAATTCAACTGGAAATGCCAAAAAAGAAGTCATTAGATTGGACATGTCTCCCAGTTCATTGATAAGCAAAGCAGAGTGTACTAATGCACTCAGAGGAAAGGTTTAAGTTTAAGCCCATGGAGCAAAAAGCCAAAGTAAGTGACCCAGTCACCAACATACTCTCAAAGAATGTGTGTGGCAGAAGGCAAGAAATGCACAGCTTTCTACTAATAGTTACATTACAACTTTCAAAAGTTTATAAACAAATATTTTCATCTATTTAATGCCAACTCAAGTTTTACTAATGTGCTAATGCCAGATACAGTAACACCTCTATGAACAACAAAATGGCAGAACTTACCCTTTCAATTCATAGAATCATAGAACAGTTAGGGTTGGAAAGGACCTTAACCCCCTGCCATGGGCAGGGACACATCACACTAAACCATGTCACCCAAGGCTCTGTCCAACCTGGCCTTGACCACCAGGGATGAAGCATTCACAACTTCCTTGGGCAAACCATTCCAGTGCCTCATCGCTCTTACAGTAACAAACTTCCTCCTTCCTACCCTAAGGCTCTGTCCAAAACTTGGCCTTCAACACTGACACGGACAGAACATTTACCTCTTCTCCAGGCAACCTGTTCCAGTGCCTCACTAGCCTCACAGTAAAGAACTTCTTTGTTATATCTAACCTGAACTTTCCTGGTTTAAGTCTAATCCCACTACCCCATGTCCTATCACTATAATCCCTGATGAAGAGTCCCTCTCCAACATCATTGTAGTCCCTTACTAACAAGAGAGTTTAATACACAAATCCCAAGCCCTAAAGACAGCTTCGGATTTGTTAGGCAGGACCATTTTTTTTAAATATAGGTAACTTGAAAAAGTAATTTGAATACTGATATTTCATAAAGATAAACAAAATAATGCACAATGCTAATGAAAACAGCATAATCAGGCAGCCACGCAATTAATATGAGAAATTAAGTTTTTATTTGCACACTTCTGCTTAAATTCTTTCCCATTTTCTAATATTTACATATTAATACAGCTGAAAAATAGTTCTTGCAGCTGATATGTTGATATCCTTATTAATACACAGCGGGGTCCTAGTCTCTTGCAAAGGTAGATTTCTAGTAAATAGCTGTCATCAAATCTATGCATGACTGAAGTCAAATTACAAATAGTAAAGGAACAGGTTTTTGAACATAATGCCAGCAAAATATCATGTATCTAATCCATGAAAGAATTACAATCCTCAAGACTGCTATTATTCTACTATCCATGCCATTTACTTTTTGGTCTGCTCCACAGCTTCGTTTGAACTTACTTATCAATGGTACTTACTGTTGGTACTTTAACAATAATAAGTCTCTACTTATATATGATAGCCAACATTTTTATTTTTAAATTATCTATTTTATTACACCTGCAAAAAAATATAAATACATAGAAATATTACTAGCAAAATTAAATATGCAAGCAACTTGGTTAAGTCCTTGAAAATCTCTGCATCTAATTTTTACAGCTGCTTATCAAGTGTAGGTCTTTTTTGTCAATGAGAAAAGATATGACTGGAACTGCTTCCTAAGAGTAGACTTAGAAGTAAATGCCCCTGCATTAAAAAAAAAACTAAAACACCAAACCAATTGTCCTGGGTTCAGCAGCAGCAGTCATTTTTCCCCTCTTAGTAGCTGGTGCAGTGCTGCGTTTTTGACTTTCGGTCTGGGAACAGCGCTGATAACACCAATGTTTTTAGTTACTGCTTAGAATGTTTAGACTGACCAAGGACTTTCTGAGCCTCATACTCTGCCAGGGAGGAGGGGAAGCCAGGAGGAAGCAGAGACAGGACACCTTACCCAAACTAGCCAAAGAGGTATTCCATATCACAGGACGTCATGCCCAGGATGTAAACTGGGAGCTACTCGGAAGGGCTAGATCACTGTGGGGGTGGGGCTGGGTATTGGTCGGTGGTGAGCCATTGTATTCTCTTCCTTTGTTATTTCCCTTATCATTATTATTATTGGTGGTAGCAGCAGTGATTTGTGTTATACCTTAGTTACTGGGCTGTTCTTATCTCAACCTGTGGGAGTTGTATTCTTTCGATTCTCCTCCTCATCCCTCTGGGAGCTGAGGGAGTGAGTGAGTGGGCTGCGTGGCTGGGCTTAAACCACGACAACAGATTCCAAGTAAATCCATCAGCTGTTACCAGGAAAGTGAAGCAGAACAAGGGATCATAAAAACAATGTATGGTTCTTTTGGTGGTTTTTGTTTGGGTTTGTTTTTTTTCTTTTAATACATAAAAACCTGATAACAATCACTGTACTTTCATAAATAATTTTCTAGGTGATACCCGGAAAGCCTTTAATTATTTGTGACTATGTGAAAAGCTAGGAAATAGAATTTAACTGTCTGGACTGAAAGAAAACAATTACATGATTAAGACAGAAACCCAGATCAACAGGAACCAAGAGTGCTGCATTAATCTTCCCTGGGCACCACATTACTCACAAATTCCATGTTCTGTATATTTAAATATGGACTCCAAGTAAGAAATGATCACAGGCAAAAGATTTGAAGGAAGTATGCCATGGAAGATTAATGGTAAGTAATGAAGACTATGTGAATGGTCCGTGAATGGCCCAGTATAACATGGGATTAATGCGTCAGAGAACAGTATCTTCTCTCACAACTGCTACATGCCATCACATCACATAACAATGGTAATAAAATGTTAGTAATCATCAAGCCTTATCCTTTTAAGATACAGGCATCAAGTACAGCCACATATTGTCAGGGTAATTCAAGAAAAGCAAGAACTTTCACTTTACCCCTGAAGTAAAAACATGACTGACAGTAAAAACTCACCTTTTTTTTTTTTTTTCTAAATGACAATACTTTAAAGAGTGTAAAAAAACCGCAAAACAACAACAAAACAACACAACCCTGCTAATTTGCTTCATTTATACATAGAAATTAAAAGCATTCTCCAAACAAAAAAACTTTAAATGGTCAATACATCATTAGGGATGGGAAAGAGATATCCTCAGACTCTCCACACCCTGCCATACTCAGCACTATTCAAGGGGCATAGCTGCCTTATAACCAAAGTACCTCATTCAGACAGGTAGCACGAAACTAACTTTGCGGGTGAAGCACCAGTGAGTGCGACAGCTCCTGCTACACAATGTCGGCCACTACTAAGCTGTTTTTGTTTCCTCTTTGATTAGAGGTAAGTATAGAAAAGAAAGCAATTAGCTGGGCTTAGCAGTAGTCTGAGGAATTTACTGATAATTATAAAGCACCAATTCTTATAGTCTCTACCAGGGCTTTATATATAATAGTCACTTTGATTACAATCTGTATATGTAATAGCATCTGAAAGCATTATTTAAATAGAGTTTATCCCAGCTCTTTCACTGTAGTTTTGCTGTCTGGCATATATAACCCTACAGGTCACATGTCGGTTAAGCAGCCACTTATTAAATCCATTTTTCTTGAAGTAATCTTCGATCGAGTTTTTCTAAGCTATTATTTTTTTCTACTTCAAAAGATTCAAGACCAGAGATCAAAAGCTTTGGGATGCCACTCCTACATCAGTTAGCAATGTCCATTTTTTATAATGAGCAGGAAATCCAGAAAGAAATTTTCTAAGTACAATTATGAATTTAGAGGAATACCAAACTACAGAAAGTTAGATACAGTGTGCACACTTATAATACCCCCTGTACTTCTCAAGTATGAATGTTATCAACTTAGTTCAATTCAAACATCAATGGAGTGTGTCAACTATGATGCAAGCACCTGGTGTCCCAGTTAAAGGGCTTTTTTCCAGCCTGGTGAGGAACTCAAAAACCCATCTCTCAGTCCTTCCCCTCCTTTCCATCAATACACACTAAAAAGTGAAATATTTATTTCTCACAAAACCAAGCAAATCCAATCACAAAATAAAATGAAACTTCAAAGGCTTCAAAATAAGCAATACCAAGTGGGGGGTTTTGAACCTCTAGTGTATCTGCTTTGAGAAAAGAGTGAATTTTTAATCCAGGCTTGATTTCAGTGAGGTGTCAAGTCAAATGGAGCCTACAAAGAAATTACCCATACTTTTCTGTATTCTGTTCATAAAATAAAACCAATTTAGTGTGTTAATTAGTAAAAATCTTTCAAGAAAGCTTTAAAAGTTTATATTAGGCAATGCAAATTAGAGCCCTTGCAATTTCATTAGTTATTCTAAACCTGTTAATTACCCTTATAGCTAATGTTATATCTAAACATTAATTCCTTTAAATCACTTCCAGCTAGTCATAAAAGCTTCTGCTGAGGGAAGCCCAAGCTATCTTTAATATGGTAGCTAAAAAACCCTAACGTGTTACAGAATGCAACTGAACAGACCATATATAATTACTTTCAGTGTCAACACAAAATAACTCTAAAAAAACAGCATTCCTTTCCAATTAATATTTTGTACACAAGTACTCACTATTCATTTTATCATAAAAGAAGTCTGAACATTATGATACTGTATATTCTCTGACCTGTAAATCACATAATGCTACACTGCGGTTGGTACGGCAATATCTGTACAACTCACCTGTAAATTTCATTGTCTCCAACTCCCTTGTCATAGTTATTTTTTAGTTTCATTCTTCCTCAAATAAATGTTTTAAAATCAAAATGCACAAAGAGAGACTGGAAGTTCAAAGCCAGAAGGCGGCTGAGGACATTCTTTAGAGGCAAGATGAAGGCAACATAAAAGTGAACTAGAATAAAGAATTGGAAAATTCTTACCTAAGAAGAGAGAACAGGTGAGAAGTTCCAGTGGGCCATTTTCCCATGCTACACTATGCTAGAGCACCAACATAAGATTCAGATATTTATTTTATTATCTTTATTCTGATGGGATTATGGAATGAATAGATAACAGAGAGTTGAGAAAGAGCTATTTCTCAGTGTTACTTTTATTGTCTCTCAATGTAAACACTACTGCCTTTGGTTGAGCTTCATATTAATTTCTGTCTAGATACCAAACACTCTAAATGCTTGGGAAAGCTCAGTAAAAGCTACTAGAAAAGTACAGACAAACCACTGGCACTGAGTAGTTCAACTACAATAACAAAAATTGCCTCCAATCAGAACCAGAGGAACTTGCCAAAAATGAAGCATGGTTCTCACATTTGAACAACAGACTACTTAGTGTAATGCATATTCCATCTCATTTCACACAGCTATTGCTGAATTACATCTATTTGTTCTTTAGAACTCTTTGTCTTCTCAAGTGCTTTTGGTTTCCCCATATTTAACAGAGATGAGCTTAATGCCAGTTCTCCTAAACATGAAACACGAACAGGGTTAGACAAGGGCTCTAACCACAAAACACAGCATTCATCAAAATACTATATTTAAAAGAAGTCTCTCCAGTGTTAGGGTGAGGAGCTATAACCATCACCAGCGTATAAGCTGGCAGCAGCTGTGAACAGCTATTTAGGTCCCACACGTAAATAGCTTTGTTCCAGAAGCATGGAGAATGTTAAATGACAGCATCAAATTAAACACAACTTTTTTGGACCTCAGCTTCTTTTTGAGAAAGGCTGTGGGAATTGGAGGAGGACAGATGTCAGTGCACTACATTCCCAGTGCCACAGAAGGAAAATGCCATCCCTTCCTATATGCTTTCCAGTTATTCTAGCTCTTTGCATCCACAATTATAAACAATATTAACATAGCATTTAAAGTAGGAAGATTTTCTAAGAAGGAAGGAGAAGCGAAAGGTAAATCAAACAGTTTAACAAGCTTAGCATGCAATAATACATATTTGATTCAAGATTAATTGCTATCAGCATGTCAGAAAAACAAGCTACTTTAAAAACAGATTTTGGCCATTAGGCTCTTTAAAAGCAAGTATGAAAACTCATGATAAAAATGCAGGTAATTCTATGTTTTCAAGGCACAGCATCTCAATGAAGTGCAGGTCACAGTTACCTGGGGCATATTAATATCTTTTGATTAATCTCAGCCCAGCTTGACATCAAATATTTACCTGCAACTTCTTGTTACAAAAGAGCTTTTCAGTAACAATGAAAAATAATTATAGCTGTTAGCATAAAAAGTTTGTATTAAAAGCTATAATATTATAAACATTTATATTTTATTAAATGCTTTCATAATATTTCTTTTTTTATAACTGGGTTGCACACAATCAAACATGCAAAGCTAGAGCCTGTATGTTCAGGCTCGCTCTGGTCATTCTGCCCAAACAAGTGGCCAAATAATCCTCCTAGTCTAATACAACCTTGGAGGAACTAATTTCATAAAATGGTGTATGCTTCTCATTGGGAGATCTGAGGTAATCCATCCCTCCGAGCATAGGAAGGAACAGGAAGCCAACCCTGCAAGCATTTCTGAATGTCTTTGAAGTTTTTACTCTAGGAGACATAACAGAGAGTTGTATGCACAATTCATCTTGCTTTTAAATGGCCAAGAAAACGGGAAAAGGTGGAAAACTAAGCTGATGGGGGAAACGGCAGTGATGCTTCTCACAGGTTGTAGGATGTAAACTTTGATCTTGCATACCTTCAGGGAGTGAGTTTTACTGTAGCACTTGTTTACTTGTTGAAATATACAGTGAAAGGTGCCTTTCACTGATGAATAATAACTTTTTCCTTTTGTTCTTCCTCTTTCTGTTCACAAAAATGAATTTTTTTCCTCCAGTGTTACTATAAGATAGCAAACAGCTGTAGTAGCAGATTAAGTTGCTAACATGACAGAGGTTAAAATGAAATATCACCACTTAATTTTGCATGCTAACACCCACAGTAGGTATGCATTAAGAAAAAAATGTAGGTTAAAAAGCCATCTTCTTAAGACAATTTGCTTACAACCAGAAATTTAGAGCAGAAACAAGATTCCAATACCCTATTCAAAGTAACAGCAAATTGAAAGATAGTGCCTGCACAGGAGATTCAAACAGAGCTACCAGTGTCTAAGTGCTCAGAAGTCAAACACTGCCCTGGTTGAAAAACTACCTACCAAGAAGTTGCACTGGTAATGAAACTACCCAAGCTGTATGCCCGGCCCCTGGCAGAGTATACTGCAGGGAAGATGAATTACGCAGAAGGCTCAGTAAGCTCAGGGAAGGGATTGCACTTAATGTCCCGGAATCTGCCTCGGCAGAACGCCCATGTCCGGCACTGCTGGCTGGAATCCAAGCAGATCCATTACCTTCCCTTTATACATCAGCTTATCACATGCCTTGCTGACACCACAGATATGCCTTTCCTCCTCCCCTTTATTTTTAACTTTAGTATCTTTAACAGAACTGAGATACACACTTCAGGCTATACCATTAAGAAGGACTTTAAACCCAGTTTAACACTTGGTAAATTACTGCGTTATCTTTCCAACTCTAACCTAATACTGTTTTTAAAACAAGCCAATTAAACTAATGATACAGTTCACACAGATGCTTACATGAGTTACACTAAACCAACTGTACTTGAATACTAAGTTATATATGCATGAACCTTTTAAACACTCCATAAAACCAACTATTTTAACTCATAAAAGCAACTATTTTGACTCCAAGTCCTGGGAAAAAAACCCCAAAACATAGTCCTCTAGGAAGTTCTTTGCAAACTGAGAGGATAGAGAAAAACTGATGATACATTTCCTTTCAAAACTGATTTGTTTTTTCTTCAGTTGTAAGTACTTGTTATATCCAGTTATATCCCAATCAAGTTGAGGAACAGTATACCTTTTAAATTCTGTGCCTGTCTTTCACGCTGGCCCTAAAAGGTTAATATTTTTATCACAGATAAACAACACTGCAACAATTTAAACACTTTTACTAATTAAACACACTCTATTACTGACTTACGCAGTAGAAATCTACCTAATATTGTCAAAACAGACATATTCCTACATTGCAGACTACAACCACCTGCTTTGTTTTCAGTGGGAAAAAAAAACCCAACCTAATTGAAAAAAAACTTCTGCCAGTTCTCCAGCAAATTCACTAATACAGGAAAATCTGAGGCTTTCTGTACACAAATGCAGATGCCCAGGACTTCCTAGCATAGTTGTTACGCTCAAGTGTGGCCTTGTGACTTTTAACATAAGGCCGCTAAAATTCCATACCAAACCCGGCATGGTGAACACAGCTTTCCCATGCTGATAAGAATTAAAAACTAAGTTGCAACACTGCACGCCAACACACCCACAAAAAAGAGGGAAGCTTTTACTCTCCCAGCAAAACCCAATCCAGGCTTTATGGCTCACGTATCTGCTTGCTGCAGTGCATGAGAACCCTGTCATTAACAGCAATCTCAACATACAAGGTGCTGTATAAGAAACAACTGACACAAAGATAATCCAAGTTTATATTTGCTAGGTAAATTATTTCCATGTAATGAAAACTTCCCTACCCCTTTATCTCCCCTTTCTTTTTTAAACTTACAATTTTCTCTAGTTTCTTCTGTGTGGGAAGTGATCCTTTCCCCATTTCAGTCTGGAGAAACCTTAAAGGTCACTAGCCCTCAACTCTGCAAAACAAGAAAATAAGCTATACAGAGCAAACACACTGTAAGAAAAGCAGATAGGATATGAAATTGATAACCAACTATGAATTCCACAAGATGAAATAAGTCATCAGTTTTTTACAGCTCTTCTTCCATCATTAAAGGCTTGTTCTTCACTGTGGTAAGTAGTACAACTTGGCATTTCAGTAAAATTCCTTACCAAGAGGTTCATCATGAATACTAGCAAATCATTCGATATTACTGAAGTCATATTACTGTTCATAATATTGAGAAAGTATCTCAGCTTTCACTGAAAAACTTCTAGCACATACAGTTCAGAAGTTTCAAACCTGGACATTCAAAACCAGTTAAAAGAATCCACATGATCTTAAACAAAATCCTTACATTTTCAGCCAGCTCAATTTTAAGGCTTGATTTATGATTTCTGAACACTTATGACTACTACATCTCTCTACTATGAAGTGCAACTTAGTCTCTTGTCAAAACATTGTTTTACCATTATCAGGTTGGTTACATATTTATAAGCAATTTACCTACCATATATAACAGCAATTTAATGTCTTTGAACGTCAGACATTTCATGAACATTTATTTTATGAATAATGAAAAATTAATTATGCTATTGCATATTTATTACATAATCTAACATTTCTTGAGACAACTACAACAACACAGGGTGCTTTCCCCAGTGCCTTATGCATCTAATCAGTTCCAAAGATACAGTAGAGCAAATTCTAAGGGGAGAGCAGACCCACTTCCCCTCCCCTGCTTCCCCTACTATGAAAGTATTATATTAAGTAGAAATATTGCAGGACCAAAACAGAATAAAGGACATTTTTACTGCAAAAGCAGAACTGCTTTTATGAATGGCCTATGGAGTAAGTTTCTCATATTCAGTAAAATATCCTGGTATGAAAAATTACTCAGCTGATATATAGGCATAAGCTTCACCAGCACGCTAACTTCAAATTCTGTCCTCTGCTTGAAGTACGGCCTCCAGGACCAATACCCTATTCACAACCAAAAGCACATCACTGTTGTCTCATGGCACAACTTCATACAGAAGTGTCTGCTATAAGGAAGAGGTTGTGCAGAGAAGGCACCCAGACTTGTTAATTAGATCTTTGACGGGTAAGCAGAGGATGAAGGAACAAGAAAGATGCCCTATTACTCTCACAACTACAGTCTCACAAATGTTTCCCTCAAAGGATTGACCCATGTGATGACTCTTGGGATAATCATTCCCTGTTTGGCTGTCTGTATGAGTACTCTGCAATACTGGAAGTGGTACCTCCTACCATTTCCACAGAGAATGAGTGTACACTGCATAGAAAAAAAGCTATCAGCAGGGAGACATTACATAGTGCTTTAAGAGTTTTACACCAAGGAATCTGACTATGAATTGCAATTTTTTTACAATGCATCTTGATCACACTGCTGTCATTTCAGAAGCAGTACTGTGGGGGAACATCTTCAGGCCAAATTATAAAATGAGGTACCCATGATAAACATACACTAAGCAGATGGCACACTAACAGTGAAAGTGCATTATTTTTTACAGAGGTGTTCACATAAAGAATCCGGTATTCATTCAAAGTCCACTCAATCAACACATGCAGCATTTCTGGTGCACCTGAATCTTTCCATTTTTCTTTATACTTTTCACTTTTGAGGCTGAAGAGAAGTAAGAAAATAAAATTGAAGAATAACAATACAACACCATTTGGAAATATGACATTGTCAGTTTTCCAAATTCAGCAGCAGCTGGGAAAAAAGTATATCAGCAATTTCCTACAATGTTTTTCTGGGAGACTGAGTAGGAGCATTCTATGCAACAGGCACATTCAGAAAAAAAGAAAACACTGTGCTCTAGGAAAAGCAATTTTAGACACTTTACACTGTTTATTGCCCATGATGGTTCTTCAGCTAAGTTGAAAATATAAAGTTTTTAATAGATTTTAAAAATATCCAGAAATGTAACATTTTCATTAGCTTTTTTACTCATTTTGTTTTCCATGTTGAGGCCTTCCCAAGGTCACAGTCTAAATTCTGTTACTTATAATTTTTAGGTCTTCAGTACTCTTTGTCAAGAAAGTTGAGAGAGTTCAGGAAAGGCAAGCACTAATTTTCTTACAGAAGTGCTTAACCACAGCTTTATGTGAAAAAATGAACAATCGTCCTTTCAAAGAAGGAGAAATACTGCACTAGTAACACACACATAAGCAACAACCACCAAGCTATAAAACCAAATTCCAGCTCTGATATAATACAGAAAATTATTTACTTTGAATGGTAAATTATAATACACATTTTAACTGTATAACACAAAATAAAGCACGGTTAGCTATTATAAATTAACCCCAACATATTTTAAGATTTTATTGAGAACTTTCCACATGGGAAGGTCTGGCTACATGTGAACGAAAAGAGTTCGCAGAGCTTAAAAAACCCCATCACTTAAGTAAAGAATAAACAGCAGCATGCACTGCCAGATAGTCTGCTGGAGGGTTAGAATAAAATAATTTCGACAAAATAAATCACAGCACAAGAAAAGCATCTGCACATTGTAGAGCTCGTCCAACTGGGCACCAATGGAATCTGCATATTGTTTAAGTAGCTCTATTTCCATCACTCAGTTGTTTCTCATGTGCTGATAAACATCCCTCACCCAGCCACAGGATTTCTGTAGAATCAGAATATGAGAGGTTACATTTCTCCAATTGTAAACTTACTAGAACATGTGACCATGCCCACATTTTCTATATAGCTACTTTGCACCAAAGCAAAGTAACTGTTATGCGGGATGGAGCCCTGCTTTCCTGGAGATTGATGAACTGGTGGGAAAGGAATGAATGAACTCCCTGTTTCGCTTTGCTTGCATGTGCAGCTTTTGCTTTGTCTATTAAACTGTCTTTATCTCAACCCATGAATCTTCTCACTTTTTGCTCACTTCTACACTCTTCCAATTCTCTCTCAAGCCCCACCGGGTGGGAGTGAGTAAGCAGCTGTATGGTGTTTAGCTGCTGGCTTAGGTTAAACCATGACAGCTCACTGCAAAAAGTAGAAAAGCTACTCTTAAGTCAAGATGTATCTCACAAAGAACAGTTACGAATTAAGAATCAGAAGACCATCGAATGTGAACAAATTAAACCAAGTATCAATTCTCCTCATTCATCTGCCTATTGAAAAGTACAGATTTCATATTAATGCTTTACATTAGGTAAAAGCAACCTAAATTGCTCTGGGATACTCTGGTTTCAAACTGATGCACGTTTTGTATTGTTGTTTTTGTCTTTTGAAGATTACATTGTTTATTCCCGCTGTTTCACATCCCCAGCAGAAGCCCATCATTTTTTATTTATTCCCAATTACAGCAGTAATGCTGCTGTATTCCCTTATGCCTAGGACCATCAAGCATATTTTTCAGTACAAAAGGGTGCCAGATGTTTTATCAATCAACTTTACTGCATTCCTAAGAGCCATATTCTAATGTGTTCCCTCACAAAAATAAGCAAGGGAAAACATTTCATTTTGTGACAATTCCAGACTACTAAAACCACCAGATCACTTTGCATTCAAAATATTTAAAGGGTACAAAGTAAAGGTAAAAAGCGGTATCTTAGTCTCCAAGCTAAGTATCATTTTGATTTTGCATTTCCTTAAAAAACATCAAACTACCAAAGAAGTCCACAGTTGCTTCAAAAACAAACCTAGTGAGAACTAGTACAAAAGCTGTACTGTAGCCCCAAACTAATTCTTCTGTTAGTTATGGCATTAAGCTCTGGTGCCTTATAATTTTCAAAGTTTTAGAAAAGGAGAAGCAGGTGGTCAAATAACATGGTCAATATGTAACCATGAAGACTTTTGTACTGAAAAACAAAGCTCACTTTGACAGTTTTGAGAGAATATAATACAATTACCAAGTCCATTTCACCACGGTGAGCAATATGACAGTACAGAACTTTCCACTTTTCTCTTTGGCAAGATTTCACATTGGCATGTGTGCAAAGTCAAGTTCAAAGCCCAGCCTGACTTGGCAGAACACAGCCCTCTGCCTCTCACAGAGACACCAGAAGGAGCCTTTGATGGAACTTCAGGCAGAATTTATCCTTTAAATTCTCAGCACATCTGACAATTTAGATAGATAAATCCCGTAACTTTATTATTAGCACAGTATTATTTATTTTTTTTTTTTACTGCATTCACACAGTCTGTACTTGTATATTTTATACATGTGCATATTATTATATACCTACTAATATATAAAGTATAAATTCACATTATAGATACGTATATGTATGTAAGTGAAGCTATGACATAGCTTTATATGCAGTTCAATGTATTTTATTTTAATATTGCATTATAATTTGATAATAGATTATTAATATAATATGGCAGCATCTCAAGTAATACACCTTATGAAATAAAATGCCCACTTTAAAAAAAGGCAAGATTAAGGAAAAAAGTATTTCTGTAAACACTGATTTCCTTCATTTCATATAAATTTTTCATATATGCTAGATTTAGTCCCTGCAGTTTTTGAAGGCAGAAGAAGGAGTTTCTCCACTCATTTGGCAAAGGAGCATGGACGGTATCAGTGCTGATAAGATAATATTTATTAGCTACATCTGCTGTAACTGCTTTTTATAGACTCCATCAGTGCAAGACAGTCACTCTTGAAATTTCTCCTACCCTGAAAGCGACAAAAACACCTTGAGGAACTACTTTAAATGCTGTTTGGTGTTTAAAGCTGACAAGACTCTCTTGTCTTTTAGTTCATAGTGCAGTAAAAACCTTCACGAGTACCAGTAAGGAGATATAGCCTGAATTCTGAATGAGCATTTCTCAGTTTCATCTGTCATTTATCTGTGACAGTAATTTATCCTTAATGATAATTTTAGCTAGTGTCTTTCTGGAATATTATTCAAACAAAATTAAACCTAGTTATATTAAGTAATCTTATAATAGGAACCACAGTAAAAGGAAAATTAGACAACATCACAATGTATCAAAATTTAGTGACCTAAAAGTAATCAATGCAGAAAACAGGAGATGGAATAAGCAGACCTAGTGCTATTGTTACACCTATCACTAGTGAAGTGGGCATTAAATTTTCTCCACAGCACAAATTAAAGTAGATTCAAAGTTATTTCTTTTTCTGGCTACCTTATGTTTCCAAGATGCTGACCCGCTTGTTAGGAATAGCCGCATTCAGCCAGCCACAGTCTTTACACAAATGTCTGCAATGAAGTGTAATACAGAGCAATCACGCTAGTTCAGCAAACATTTGAAAAACAGTACAAAACAGCAGCAATGGCAGAATAGATGCTACTGCTTGTACACAACATATTATTTCTTATTAAAAAAGACTAATTATTGTTCTGTTCAATGTTTTGTTTTGTTTGGTTGATTTGTTTCTAAAACAAAACAAGCCAGAGCTTCCACCTAAGCAACCAGATAAAAAAGATACATTATGATATCTGTTTGAAACCATCTAGATTATTTACTGGAGAAAAAGTCTCGTATCCCCAGTAAACAAATAATAGATCTTCTCTGCGATCTTTGTCAAAAATCAGAATACTATTTTGGGCAATTATTTCTATTCAAAAGAGTATTCTTTTGATTTTCAGGTAAATCATTATCTGTTTATGTTTGTCTACTAACACAAACAGCCAAAGACTCTCAAATACTAATCTTTTATTACACTGCAATTAAAACAATAGCTAAAACCACAACAAAACCATGCAGCTTAACTCACCCCATCTGTCCACATGTATCAAAATGCCTACAAATAATGTTAGTTAGATTTTATTTAATCACTGAAGTCATATAATGAGAGTGAATTCAAGCAAAAGGTGACAGATCAGACGAAAGATAAGGGTCAAGGTTAAAATTTAACTAAGACTACGTTTGACATCATGCTGTTTTAGTACCAATGAAGACACCTGCACAAAGAATCTCCATGCACACAGAGAAGGGAATAAATGTAAATATTTTCAAAGCCAAAAATTTCAGGATATAAATATCTCACATTCAAAAAGCTGACAGAGATAGTGTATATTTAAAGTTTAGAAACAAATGCACATCCATAAGTAATATTTAAGTCTATAATTAATCATAACATCATGGTCCTACAGATTCCATACTCTCAATACCACATTCTATTTTAGGCATATAACGTGACAATGTCCGTATGTCACCAATGCTGAGAATGATGTTTGAGATATATTTAATATCTCAGTTATTGATTTAGACTGCTTGGTGGATACTTGATACATACAGTATTTCCATAACACACTGAAATACACAATTAAACAAAAGGTAGCTAAGGTTACCCTGGCTGGCTGCACAAGAAGAACAATTTCAGAAATACTGAAGTATATTTAGGAAAAAGAAAAAAAGATTAGAGTAGGCTGAGCTGGCAATCTAATTCCAAAGGGCTCTTCTTGCAGGGGAGATTCATATTTATTGATGCTTAAGAAGCAGAGGAATGTTGTTTAAAAATGCATTTTTGAATTTTCATAATATTTTGGGACTGTTAATTGAAACTCATTCATTCTAGATGAATCGGGAGGCAACAATATTATTAAGGCATTTAAATGCACAGAACCAAACCAATTACATTGTCATACTTCAATTTGCTTCTAAGAAGGATGGTAAAGAAAAAGCTTAACAGGAATCTATTCATATGATGTACTAGAGTTAGAAGGCATACGGATGAATTGTGTTTAACTGCCTCTTTTGTAGCCACAGACTATCAATATCTCAGTCACGTAATAAAACTTTGACTATCCATTTCCTGCTCAAAACCAGGCAGTATGTAATGGATCTACCTACATAGCTGATTGCCTTGTTGTGACCTAAGGTAACACTTTTTGTAATATTTATTGAGACAGTAAAAATAGCGGTGAAGAAACAGCAGGATGTAAACCATGAAGCAGAGGGATGCTACCACATGGCTATTGCTCACTGCGCCTCAGTAAAAAACATCATGGGTTCAAGGCACCTTGAATCAAACTGGGTCCCCCCGAAGGCTGCCAGTTTTGCAGATTCTTCACTGGAAGAAGATTTTATGGCACCATCTTGCAAATGGTTCAAGGTCCCAACCTGAAGATGCAGTGGGGAATCCTCTAACACCTTTCCATGTGTGCTACAATCAGGACAGAAATCCAAGGCTGTGCAAGGGATCACTGCCTGGCTCCACGCACTGCACCCTGGTCTGCTCCATACAGCGTAGTATGTTCTGCCACACAGAGAGAACAACAGTCAGCAGCAAAACAAGATGCAAGAAAATGGAATGACAACATTTTAACGATGGGACAAGGTAAAGCAGGGGATAGATTTAAAAAAAAAATTAATCAAGAAAAAAAATAGCCCTTAAAGATGCCCCAACCTACAACAGCAATGTAATTTTAATGATTTTTACATAGTCGCATTTTAATACATAGATTTTAAGCATTAATGATGCAACCATGTGGCCAGGTTTGCACCAGCTGAATTCAAATATGAGGCTTCTCTGAGGTCTGCAAGCTATCACCAAGTCGCATGTTTGATGTCTATTAAAAACATCTGCGTTAAGTTTCAAAAGCCTGTTAAAGCATTACACTGCAGACTTTTATTTTACACATGCTTAATTTTACTTTGTGAGCATCCTAGTAACCTATTGCATGCGCTGCTACAGCTGCATTCTCAATTAATTTCTAATAGAATAAAGACTCAGACATAAATACTTTGAAATATTACTTAAGACACAAAACCTATTCTAGGATCTTTGATCCAATAAAAGTGGACAACTTTTTTTTTTTATGACAGAGTAAGAATAAGAATTTTTCTGTATATTTCTCAGATTAGACTGTACACATTCTTTCTGGTTTTATTTTAGAACCACAGTCCTCCTTCAAGGCAATTTCATACATGGTTACAAATCCTTATGCAATTTCATTCCAGGTTCTATATTTATCAAAACACCTCATCTTAATAGCAATGTTCTTTCCTCAGCATGAGCCAAGCTTTTAAAACAGATTGCAAAAAAACCCATTCTAACAAGATTTGCTAATGTCTTCACAATTTCAAACACTTACACATAACTCATAGATTCAATAGTTCCTACAATTTCCTACATAATTTCCAAAATCCTACATAAAAATCCTACAAAAAATACACTATTTTTTTTCTATTTGGTGACCAAACTCAAACTCCACATATATACTTTCTATCTTTCAAAACCAAAAATCTTTCACATGCAGTTATTATGCACATCTTGCCTTCCTAAGTATTATCATCTATTACAAAAAATATTCAGAAATATACAGAGTGAGAAAGCGTGGGCTAAAAGTAGTGCAAGCATAATCAAAGTCATTAAGTGGTCCTGGATACAAAGGATGCGTAAAAACCCACCAAATCCCACAGCTACACACTTCTTCCTTCCACTGTTCTGAAGAAGTTGCTTTGAATGATCCAAACAAAATGCTGGTTTTGACATGCACACAACTCATTACATCTGTTTTAGAAGCATATGTATTTTACATGTTTATGCCAGAAGCTACTAATCACTAAATATGTAACACGCTTATATTAGACATTATTTCACAAATCATCTACTGATTTAGGTTGGAAATTTTACCCGAATGAAAACCATGCACAATACACCACAACTTGTCTAAAACGATTATATCTCAGTACTCATCTCTTTGGAGACACAGTGCACATTTCAAAGTGTCACCAAGATACACACACAGAACTTCAGAACTTTATAAACCAGTTTTATCAACTTCCAAGTGTAGGAGCCCAGAGACATCTTCCAAACTCCTGATAAACTTAAGACTTATGTTTAATTTAAGTACTCTCCCTAGATTATCCTGTGAACTGTGACACTGAGTTCTCCAGAGCCCTAGGAATTGTAAAGAGGTCCTCCAAGTATATTATTTTCCCTCTTCCATAGTGGCAGAACCAAGGGAGTCTTCCCTGAAAAAACAGGTGTTTAGGGAATCCTTCACAGTACTTCGGTTTCTTTAAATAGTTTAAGGCAGTAGTTACAAAATGATTTTTTCTGGTGGTTACACATGTAGCCCTATAAAACTGATCTAAGCTCTAGCTTCAATCATTAGAAGCGTTTTACTCTCAGTTGCTTGGAATAACAGTTTCCCTATCACTATAACACACACAGTTACCACTATGTGGGTTTTATCTTTACTCCTCTTAAGAATCATTAACATTGGAAAATGGTGAAACATACAATATTTGTTTAAGACCTCCAGGACAGGAATCAAGACTCTTCTTACCCTGAAGAACTGTAGCACATTCCTGGTCCAACACGGCAGCAGTAGAAAAGGTAAGATAAAAAGAACCAAGTTCACTGCAATCATGTAACAGAATGTATCAACAAGAACAGACAAAAAAAGCTGTTGGTAAACCACGTTTTCCTCTTTACCTTAGGTAAGCTGTATCAAATTTTAAGTACCACCTAATGCTCCCACAACCACAGAAAAAGAATGCTGAAACAAATTCACGTTTATCAGCAAACAGAAAAGACTTTGCACATGAAAAACTGCAGGAGGCAGCATGGAAAGAGTTAACAAATGAATCCAGGCTTTATCACCCTGGTTGGGCCTGAGCCCTGGGAACATCGGAGAAAACACCAAGGTCCAAGCCTTGAGAACATCAAAGAAAACACCAGGTGCTAATGGCCTAATTGGCCTGAGCCTTGGGAACTGTGAAGAACATAATGAATGGGAAAGATTGGTTAGCAAGACAATGTGGGCTGTTTGCAAGATAAAGCAGGATGTGTTGCAGTCCTCAGATAACTTTGCTAACTTGAGATGATAAGGGAGTGAAACAGTGGAAAGTTACTGCTTAGCACTTAGGAGACTATAAAAGAGATGTGCAACACTAAATAAATGGCATTAACCGGATCACATTGGTCGTGTGTGCTGTGCCCGTGACTTCCACGTCAAAAAACTTCATATAAGCGCTAGTAACAACTCCAGTCAGTCTCATTTGGAAAACAGTGACTTAGACTGGGAGCAAAATGCGACATTCCGCAGGGATGGCAACTTTTCAGTGATGAATCAAATTATGTTTTCTTTCTGAAGCTAGTGACTAAACATATCCATAAAAAACCCAGCAGGGGCACAAGATGATGCCTTTGCCAGCCTGTGTCTTCTCAATTTCCTTATCATTTGCAGTTTGTGTGCATACAAGATCGATGCTATGATCCCAGGTTACAAATTCCATTGCAGTGGGGAGGCAGGACTCATTGCCTCTCATAAAATGAGACAGCCTCCCAATGTGTGCCATTCCAAATTCAATTACACACTCTTTGACAATCAGGCACTTGATTCTTGACCTTGATAAAGGGAACCTAACTGACTGCAAAGCTGACTAGGGATAAACAGCACACTTTAACCAAATAATTCCAACAGCTTTAGGCCATATAGTGCCACATTAGTATTGCAATCTTCAACCTCCAAGATAACAAAGACACAGTAGACAATACTGCAAGCCTGATCAAGGTTACAAATCATACACCATAGTGGCCTTTGAATTACACTACTAAAGAAGAAAAGCAGCCTGTATAGTATAACTGCAGTGTGTAGTGCAGTTCGTAAATTTTTAACCTGGCTGTGTTGGTTTGAGTAACAACAGAAACATTTTTAGTGAAATTCAACATAAATCTTCATTCTAAGTTATTGGTAGAACAAAAGCTCTTACACACTGCCAGCCCCTTTATACAAGCTGACCAGCTTATTTCATGTGGAAAAAAAAAAAAAAAAGGGTTTTCCCAGCACAGGCTGTACATGGTCTAGGATACTGTTTGTAGCTTCACTGGAAAATAACAAGTGCAGACAGAACTAAAACACTGTATCTATAAAAAAATTTAAAAAAAACCACAACCAAACAAAAGATTATGTTAATTGTGCTATAAAATCTTTGTACAGTAGAGATTTATAATCAACACTAAGGAATTATTCCAATACATATTAGTTGTACATTTCTAAACAGTAGATCAGCAAAAAGAGAATGAAGTAAGTTCATAAATAACTGTCCTGGGTTCAGCAGTAGCAGTCATTTTTCTCCTTCTTAGTAGCTGGTGCAGTGCTGTGCTTTTGACTTTCAGC